>JAKCPB010000701.1:0-72500 GCA_021442155.1 Cymbidium sinense | reverse complement strand
CTAAACATTCCTTCAAATTTACATAAAAAAGTGCAATATTTATCTCAAGTGCTATTTAGGGTAGGTGTAAGATTCCCTGGTGGCATCCTATTCCTTCATATCAAGCACAAACATATATCTTTGTCTGCTATTTTGATGTGGGAGCAAGCCCCTGGCACTCACTTATTAGTGCTCTAGGTCGGGTTCGATTTGTTGCCCCAAACCAATCACCCGTGGTCATTTGTTGGAGGATGTGAGTCCCCACGCTTTCTTCCTAATTTGACCATTGCAAACCAACAAGCGCCTTGTCAGTTTGGTAGTCTTCACGGCCCTGCTAGTGAACTACCTGGTGTTGGTTTTGTATAAGAAGATGTGAGTCCCAGTGCTTTCTTCTTGAACTAGCCATCATACTCTGACTAGGTCGAGTTTCTTGAGGCTTAGGTGTAAGAGTCCCAAGTGGCATCCTATTCCTTCATATCAAAACACAAACATACATATCTTTTCTCGGGCTATTTTGATGTGGGAGCAAGCCCCTCACTCATTCCTAGGTCGGGTTCGATTTGTTGCCCAAAGCAATCGATCACCCCAGTGGTCATTTGTTGGAGGATGTGAGTCCCTGCTTTCTTTCTAATTTGACCATTGCAAACCATGAGCTCCTTGTAGTTTGTAGTCTTCACGCCTTGCTAGTGAACTACATGTTGATTTTGTATAAGAAGATGTGAGTCCAGTGCTTTCTTCTTGAACCATCATCATCTAACTAGGTCGATATATTTGAGGTTTAGGTGTAAGTCCCAAGTGGCATCCTATTCCTTCATAACAAAACAAATATACAAATATCTTTATCTGCTACTTTGATGTAGCAAGCCCTGTGGCACTCACTCATTAGCTCTAGCGGGTTTGATTTGTTGTCCAAAACAACCGTCACCCTGGTCATTTGTTGGAGAGATGTAAGTCCGTGCTTTCTTCTAATCGACCATTGCAAACCGATGGCGCCTTGTTAGTTTATAGTCTTCAGTGTACTACCTCATGATTGATCATGTTTGAGAAGATGTGAGTTCCGCTTTCTTCTTGAACTAATCATCATGACTACTAGGTCAAATATATTTGAGGTTTAGTAAGTCCCTAGAGGCTCCTTTCCTCTTGACTATGTTTGAGTCGATATAAGCCCGGTGCATTCACTTTCAGACTCTAGGTCGGATGCTTTGTCGACAACACTATCCCGTGGTTCTTTGAGATGTAAGCCGCTTTCTTTCACATTGCAAACCGATGGGCACCATAGGTTGGTTGATGTTAATCTTGGACTCACGGTGGGTACACCACTCTTGGAAGATGTAAGTCCTTTCTCCATGAGTTCGAATACATGTGATATGACTAGCCATGTCATTTTCTGGTGTTGGATTGAAGCCCCATTGTGGCTTCCCTGCGGGCATTATTTGGATCCGTCCAGACCCCATTTAGAATTGCCGGGTTACTTTTGGATTGGGATCCCCTCATAGCCACCCCAGGTTGGAGAATTTGTTCCGGATGCGCAGATTCTCCCTTGGTTAAATTAGGCAGTCTAATGATATAAGCTCCTTCTCGGTTGATCCCAAACTACAGGTCCATGATAAAACAAATTAAACAAACAAACAAAATATTTGCTTGTGGATTAGAATTCAAGCCCCATTTCCGAGCATCTATCTTTGGCGGTGTCGCAAAACTCCCATAGGAATTACTGCTTGATAAATCCCGTACTCACTCGTGGTGCCTTGTCGGGTTCAACTTGTTGCCAGATGAGTTACCCGGCGGGTCCTTTGCTTTGAAAGATATAAGTCTATTGCATTCTTTCCAAAGACGATCGTTGTAACCGACGGCGACCACCGCCGATTTGTTTATGTAGCAACCGATCACCCATGGATTCTTGTTTAGGAAGATGTGAGTCCCGTGCTTTCTTCCAAACTTGACCATTTGCAAAGGCACCCCTTAGGTTGGTTAGTTCTACTAACGGTAGACTATCCCTTTGGATTTGTAAATCTAAGATAGGTCTAAGGCGATATTAGCTCCTTCTTAGTAGATTCATCGCAAACCAAGGTCCATCTAAAATTAAAGTAATTCGACTATTCTTCGATATGAGTCCCAGTGGCATTCACTCAAATAGCCTAGGTCGGGATTGATTGTTGTGCCATCAATAGATCACTAGCGGTTGATCTACTTTGGAAGATGTAAGTCACTACGCTTTCTTCCTAGTACAATCGTTACACCAAAGGCAACCCTTAGGAGTCCTACTTTTTGTGGTAGACTACCCCTTTGGACTTGTAAACTGAGAGTCAAAGGCGACATAGCTCCTCCTCGGTGGGTCCATCCTTAGCAGGTCCATATAACACACAAAATTAAAGTAAATCAAATCAAATCAAATTAATCATCGACTACTCTTGAGTTGAGGTAAGACCCCGGTGGTGCTCAATTAGCGCCTTAGGTAGGGTTCGATGTGTTGCTCGTCAATAGATCGCCCCAACTTTTCTTGCTTTGGAAGATGTAAGTCTACGCTTTCTTCCTAGCATAGTCATTGCAAAGGCAACCCCTTAGGTTGGATAGTCCTACTTATGGCGGTAGACTATCCCTTTAGACTTATAAATCTAAAGGCAGGCCAAGGCCCTGGCCTTCTTAGTATAGTCTATCCATAGGTCCATAACAAAATAAATTTGAAACCAACCTCTCCAGGGAGTCAAATTAAACATATCAAATAAACCAAGTTTCTCTCCAGCGAGGCGCAAATCAAATTGGCCTCCCCAGTGGAACTTAGTTCTAAATCAAACAAATTTCACCGAGTGTACATCCCTAGCGGATATGCCCTCAATCTAGAACCCTTCTCCTCAGTGGAGCCATAACAAATTAAACCAGCCTCCCTAGTGGAGTCTGATCAAATAAATCAAAAAAAAATATATATATAATTAAATTCTTATCCCCAGTGGATACACACCCAAACAAATTATATTCAAAATCAAGCTCATATCTATATCCCCAGCAGATAACTTGAACCTGTTCCCCTAGAGGAAGGTTCATGTACTCAATCACTAGTGGATTCCTTCTTGCTCTCTTATGCCCTTGGCATAAAGAGAGTCTGCACTAAGATCGTGATTCTATCTACCTTTCAGGTCTAGGTATAGATCACTTATGTTGTTTGTTGCAACCTTCTGAATGTTGTTGATCTTTTGGTCAGCATGATACTGCTGGTGTGCCTTGTGGGTTACACCTATTGGGGTCCTTTTGTTGACCTCACTTTTGGAGTGAGCTCTTAACATCTTCTTAGACTTAGGACTCTTCTAGACACTAAGATTTTCTTAGTCATAAGACACATATAGTGATTAGATGAACACTAACCTAAGCTAGAGACTTAGAAGTGTTAATCATAAGATTAGCTATGCCTTGGGGTTTAAGAAATTACATCCCATAGCCCAAATCTAATCTAGATACACTTTCTCAAATTAAATCCAGACTCAATTCTCAAATCAAACCTCAAATCCAAATTCAAATTCTAAATCTAATTTCAAAATTTGACTCCAAATGATTGAAACCCAAAATCAAATTCAAATCCTAACACCCTTCCAAGCCATATGAACCATATTCATAAGCTTAGCCAAATATTTCCTTAAATCAAATCAAACTCAATTGATCTCTTCATAAATGAATTATTCCTTCATTTATATTCACAAATATAAATAAAATTCAAATTCAAATGACCAAAACCATATTGAAAATCAAATCCAAACTCAATTTAAACCCTTTAAGCCAATTCTTTGGACTTAGCCAAATTCTATCCAGATTAAGTCAAAACCAACGAATTTTCTCTTGAATCAATCATTTATTCAATTATTTACCCAAATGTAAATGAAACCTATAATTATCAAATCAAATCAAAACTAAACCAATTGACCCACTTAGGTGCACTTGACTAAAGTGACCTAAAGGACTCACGAGCCAACTTCTAATCCAACCCAAATTGGATTGAACCAAGCTCACCAAAATCTTCCACCATGATTTTTGATCACTCTAGGATGATCAATTGCAACCAATTGGGCCAAACCAAGCCCAATTGGCCATTTGATCCAAAGCCCGACCCAAATTGGCCTAAAGAAAAATCGGGCCAAATCATGATCTAACCCAAATTGATTGCGACCAATGGCTCAATCTCATTCTAAATTGATTATTGAACTTGACCAAAGCAATAGTGAACTCAATTTGATCAATTGAGAGTCAACTTGACCCAACTTAGCCCAAATTGGCCAAGGGTCAATTTATAAATCAAAATTAAATCCAAATTAATTCAAACCAAAGACCACATTCATCTTCAATGAGTTAATTGAACATGAATCAACCCATAAACCAAGTTAATTTGGACAATTTTGGTCAAATGGGTCAACTTGGCCCAAATGACCCATATGACCTAAATTGGGCCAAATCCCTTGAAACCAAGCCAAAACCCATTAGGCTGATCAAATCGACCCAAACTCATTTGGGATCAGCCCAAAATAAACCCAACCCATTTTAAATCCCTCATGAACCAACCCCACATAGATTCCATTTAATTCTCCCATCATCACTAAACAAAGCTCTCCAAAGCCAAAGTAACCCATTCCCCACTTATTTAGCCAAAGCTCAAATCATAAAAGTTTGCTCTTGGCCATAAACATCGGGCGTTCAGAAAGCAAGCTAAAGTTTACTTTAAGCTTCTCACACATAAAGCTCCCAGGATCTTCACCCAAAATCATCCCGGTGGTAACTTCGTCAAACCGTAGTCGGCCTTGGATTTTCATATTTGTATTAAATTTCCATTGATTCTGAATTTCCTTTAGAAAATCCAGCACTTTATTTTAAATCATCCCAAATAAATAAATTTTTTTGTGCGAATCGGGAAACGGGTCCATTTGGACAAGTTTTGGCTTAAAACTTTCATTTTTCCAAAATACCCACATCTGTTCCGGCGCTCACGGCTACCGTCCGATCCGCGGTTCCGATCGGTTCATCAGCGTGGATCGCGCTTCGACGCCGATGCGATCGATCGCCGTCCGATGCGGTTTGCGCGTCGACGGACATCGCGTGATCCGAGCGGAGCCTTGAGCGGGCCGAAATGATCACCGTCCGTTCGTGGTTTGCGCGTCGGGCATCAAGCCCATCGCGCGATCTGGCTCTGGATCGCTGCGATCTCCGATCACGGCGTCGGTGGTCGCGATTTGTCTTTCCCGCCCAAAGCGTATAAAAAAATAATAATAATAAATAAATAATAATAATAATAATAATTTAAATCATCCAAACTTCAAAATTCATAAAAATAAAATACTTAACCAAAAATTATAAACAAGGGCTCGTTGGATTTGTCTATCCGGAGGAATCAACAAACCTAAAATATTCAAAAGTTATGTAGTATTCTGTGCGTAATTTAAGTTTTAGTGAAAATCATATTTTATTAATTAAGCCAAAAATATAGGTTATATTAAGTTGAAATTTTTAGATATTGAACTTAATGTTATAACACATACAGTAAAATTTAAAGTTAAAATCACTTTTGTATTGGTAGATATTAAAATTTTAAATTCAGATTATCAATTTTGATAAAATAAATTAAATACAAATTAATCTACAAAAATCTTCAAGATAACCTAAATCACTTTAATGACATCTAAGACTCTTAAAAAAAAAATGATTCTATCTTCAATCTTAAAAACCCAAATAAACACTTAAGATTAGAGTTTAAATAACTAAAAGTTAATTAAAATATAATCTAAAAAAAAAAAAAAAAAAAAAAAAAACCCAAATATTAAATAAAAAAAATAAAAATAATAATAAATAATAATAATAATAAAATGATCGAAATTGAATAAAATTCATTAAACCATTAATCAAACTTTAAATAAAATATCATCTTTAAGGAGATTAAATTAAATATGATTAAATCTATTTAAGTTAATAAAACTCAATTAAATGATTAAATCTTAAATCAAACTCAAAATCCAACAAACTTAGAAAACTTTAATAATTTGATACTAATCAATTAAACTAAATAAAATTAAAGTAAACTTAATTAACCTATGATTAAATCACATCCATTTGGAATGAGATAATTAAATAATCATTAAATATTTCAACCTAATAACTAAATTGATCATGTTAATGAAATAAAACAAACATAACAAATCAAATCAAGTAAAACCCTAATCATAAATAATCAAACTCAATTAGTCAAACATTTAATTAATGAAAATTCAATAAATTAATCCATCATCTTAATTAATCAAATTAATTTTAAGTCACATTAAAGTTAACTCTAAATTAAGCTATAAAATTAAAAATCACATAAAACCAATTAAGTTAATCATATTAAACCTAAACTTAATCAAACATAATTAAGATGCAATTAAACATTAAACATAAATTAAACCTAAATTAATTCTTAATCTTTAATTAAAATAAACTTTTAATTAATCTTACCCTAATCAAACTTAATTAATTAACATTTAATTAATAAAATTTAATGAATTAACCCACCATTTTAATTAATCAAATTAATTTAAATAGTGACATTAAAGCTAAAATTAAATAAAATCACCATAATTAAAATAATCTTAATAATTAATTAAGTTAATTAAATTAATCATATGAAACCTAAACTTAATTAAGATGATCTATTAAACAATCAAAACTTAAATTAAACCAAAATCATTAAGTCATTAATCTCAATTAAACAAACCTTTAATTAATCTAATTTTAACCCTTAATCAAATTTAATTAATCAAACATCTAATTAATGCAAACTTAATAAATTAATCCATTATCTTAATAAACCAAGTTTAACATAAATCAGATTAAAGTTAAATAAAATTAAATACTTAACTAATCTACTAATTAATTTAATCACATTTATTAAATAAATTAAATAAATAAATTACATTTCACATTAAACTTAAGCTTAATCAAACATAAAAATATAATTAAATGATAATCAAACCTAATTTAAACTTTTCATTAATTCATCTTACATCATTAACTCAAATATGAAATTAAATCAAAGTTAAACAAATCTTTATTTAATTTAATCATACCTCTTAAACAAACTAATTAAGTTTATCAATTAATTACACTTAATTAATCAAACCAATTAAATACTAATCAACATAAATCAAACCAAAACCATTAAGTCATCAATTGCATCATTTGTCACAAATATAAAAGATTAAAACCTTTATAATTAACATAAAACACTTATTAATTAATCACATAATCACATTGAACTAAACAACCATAAGACCAATAAAGCTAATCAAATTGAATCAAATTAAGCTAAATCAAGAAAGATTCTCATCAATTTAATATAGAATCAAATCAAATCTCATTCAACCTACTTAAATAAAATGAACTAATTAACTATCCAATATATGAAATCAAAATGCAAACCAAACTTGATGAACATGACAAATGGATGTGATTAAAATATGATCCCAATTACAAAGAATTAAACCCAATTAGAATCAAAAAATATAATCTCAATTAATCCAATCAAACTACAAATAAATGAACCACTAATTAAATAAACATAAAGTTAAATCACATAATGATCAAAGAAAAGAATTAAATATTTAAAAGGATATTGAATTATCAAGATGCAATTAAACTAAAATATCTAATAAAAAATCAATTAATCAAATACTTAAATAAACTCAAATTCTAAATTCTAAATTAAGGAATTACACAAGTTCAAATGGGCTAATCAAGATACATAAGGACCTTGGTTAGATTCCTTAGAATTAGGATGTAGAATAGGGTGAGTCACTCTCTAGATGGAATTCATCCTACCCTTCATTCTTGAGAACCTAAATATCATTTAAAAATAAAATTGAAATAAAATGAAAAGCAAATCATTAAATCATTTAGATTGAAATCACCCAAAAGGTAAAATTTAAATTCAAACTTCAAATTGGAACTTAAGCTAAAGAAGCCTAGTAAAGTCTTGCTACACAAGCCTTAAGCACACACATTAGAATACTAAGTCACTACTTCTAGTGCTAAGTTAGGGCGTTGTATGTATGATGTTGTGTTTGTTTTGTGATGTAATGTTTTAGACTGGATGTTAGGGTGTATGTTTCGTAGACTGGATGTTAGGTCGTTATTAGCCTAATCATATTTTCTGCAGGGGGTTATACTTAAAAGGGCCGCTGTAATAAAAAAATATATACATGCTTTTGCTAGTTGCTCTTATAAGTGTAACCCATGTTAGACTGGACTTGGTTACCCATGTGAGTGCTAAGTCCAAATTATTCATATAACTCTTTTGTATGGTATGTTTAGCTAACATTTGTTTTAGGTGTAGCTAGATTTACTATTTTGATGTAATTTTGCATTAATTAGGGTTAGTGCTATGGGGATTAGGATGAGTGGCTAGAGAATTAGGGTGCCCTGTGATGCCTTTGGAGTAAATCAAATCAAAAGAAAGAAATGAAGAAATGAAGAAATGAAGAAATGAAGAAAAGACCATAGCATATATATTATTTTTTATGTAATTGTATATAAGGGTAGAGCTTGGCTACCATCTCTTTCTCTTTTGGGTGTCTAACCCGAACAACCTTTTATTCTTTTCTGTCTATAAAATTGTTTGATGTTGTGTTTAGATTAGCATTAGAATAACATGCTTTTCATAGTTTGTTTATGATTGATGCTTGAATGTGTGGCACTCTAGATAGGATAAAATTAATTTTTTACCCCAATTAATAACTCATAACTAAAATTCTAAAACAACTCATAACCTCACATAAAAGCCTAGATTAAATCAAGATAATAAAATTTTTAGCTTGGATGGATGAATGTATAATACCATGCATATCATGTTCTTTCACTCTTGTTAAGAGGAGCTTCCATCTTTGTGAGAATCAACTAACCTAGAGCCTTTGGTGGAAGACACCCTTTCTCTCTTGATTTGGTAATCAAATTCTCATGCATTTAGGCATACAAAATCCCATAGCTGTGTCAAAACAAAAGTCCAAAAGAATCAAATAAATTTGATAAAATTTGCATTAGATTAAGTCATGGATTCATACCACTCATGCTCTAGTCTCTGGGAGTGAGTCTAGGACTTAGTTTTCTAAATGAACAACAACCTAGCCATCTTGCAAAGCATAAGACTTACTACATGGATTTAAAGCGTAGGAGGAGTTGGTGCCACTCCATAATAAGTCAAATGGGTGGTTTATTCTCTCTCTTGTGGAGGTAAACCATATACCCATTTCACCTTAGATTTAGGTTATGCCTTTGTTTTGTACCAAGGCTCCTTAGTTTAGATCCGAGGTATGTTTCCTTTGGGCTACAAGCATAAATCCTCACCTCTTAGGCATTTCCACAATCTTATGTTATGGAATTATAAGCCAATCTAATAAAATGTCAACTCAAATAACTAACTCCCTTAAATTTCAAAATTATAAAGCCCAATAATAGGGTAGATTGGAATGCTCACTAGGCTTCCTAGTATCATGAGTATTTCTTACATTCTCCTTCTGGATTCCAAAAATAAGTCGTCTCCTTGATCTATCTCATTTGATTTTCTAAAATAGCCAATCCTTTGATAGTCTTAACCTTAAAATCTTTGGAGACTCTAATTATCACTTTAATGAGTATTCTTAAGAAATTCTCATTTCTTAGGATGTAATTAACTATGGGGCTTGCCTCCTTAGGAACTTTTGAACCCACTTAAAATAAACCCTACTTTTGCTTTTCCATGTAAAGTGGGGAAAGATCTGGTATATTGACCCATCATGCCTTGGAGTCCTTATTGTGATTAGGTCCATTATAGGGTGGTGATTTCTATCTTTGAGATAGTACATCATTCCTTAATGTCGTCATCAATAAGTACCCCTAAGACAGTGGTGTCCCACAAAATAAACACAAGAGGATAAACCATACTAGACTTGCAACCATATGGGTGGCGGAACTAACCCCATGCTTTAAATCTAAGAAGTTTGGTCATATGATTTGCAAGATTAGTTAGTTGTATAATTAGAAAGAAACTAAAGTCTTTAAAACCACTCCCTAAGAAACTATAACATGAGTGGTATGAGCATATGACTTAGTCTAATATAATATCTTTTTATATTTTATTTATTTTGTCACTTCATTTTGACAAAGGCTTTCGATTTATGATACCTACATGCATGAAATAAGGTTGTTGTCTAAATCCAAGAAAGGGGTGTTTTCCAACACAAAGGATGCCCTCAGTCAAGCATTCCCTATCTTGCAAGGATGAAATCCTTAAAAGTGAAATAATATGATGTGCATGTTGTTGGATTCAACATTCACTAAGGGGTTACTAAATCTTTTAATTATCTTGTTTCATGTCATGGCTTTATGTGAAGTTATGAATTTTTAAAACTTTAGTTATGAGTTGTAGTTGGTGAAAGGTTAATTTTTTTCTAAGAGCCTGCATTCAAGGCACACATTCAAACATCAAACAAATAAAGAAACTAAGAAAAATATGCCATCCTAATTGTGCACTTTAAACACAACATCAAACAAATTTTATAGCTAATGTAAAAGAATAACAGGCATGATTGGTGCCATACAAAAAAGAAAAATGGGTGTGAGCTCTACCATTATAGAACCAGTACATAAAAGAATAATTTATAATTTACAAATGATAAATGCTAAGGGGGGTCTTCATGTCTTCATGTATCTTCCTTCTTCTTTGACTTGGTTTGCTCCACTTCAATGGCCTCACATGGCCTCCCATGATAAAGCCTTCTATCCAATGCTCATCTTTATCCCCCCATAGCACTAATCCTAATTTCTAAATTAAAATTACATTAAAAATAGGAAAAGTAAATCTAACTATGCCTATAAGATAAGTGTTACTAAACACCATACAATCATTACATTTATAATCTAGACTTAACACCCTTATGGGTAACCCAAGCATCTATCCTAACATGGATTATGCTTTGGGCTTAAACAACGAGAGCATTTTTTATTTATTTTTAGTGATCCCTTAAACATAATCCCTTATAGAAAATATGATTAAATCACTTACCATCTAGTCTATAAAACATACACCCTAACATCTCTAAAATAATACATCATAAAATATAATACATCACCATACCGTCTAACATAAGAATAGAAGTGGTGACTTAATCTAATGTCTGTGTATTAAGGCTTGTGTGGTATGTCTTAACAAGGCTTTAGAGTTAAGATTTTCTAAGTGTAGAAAGATTCAACTTAAAGGGTAGTTTCACTTCAAGTTCTTTAATTAGTTTGCAAGTTTTAATTTGTGTTTTCTTTTGTTTCATATCATAGCAACTAAGTGTTGTAAAGAGAAGAAGAGGTTGGCCTTTTTTTCTACCTTAATAGCTTTCTAAATACTATTAATTTGATTTAGTTCTCTTTAGTGAATGGCTTATTACACATTTTAGATTAATCCTAAGTTTAGGTTCTCTTTAAATAATTCTATTCAATGTGAAATGCTTCTTAAGATTAATCTGAAATACTATCACATGACATGCTAAATCATTCCTCTCCATCACATGTAACATGCATATGATTATGTCTTAAGTATACCTACACATACAATATGTTTTAGCATACTTGAATGATGGATGTGAGTATGTACATTTGAAGCTTTATATTTCTTCTCTGATTGAATTATTTTTTTTCATATTAATTTAAGGCTCTATCTGAATTCTTATGCAAAAAATACATAGGGATGAAATTAAACAAGTAAGTGAGTTAATCAAATGACCTCTTTAGGTGTAGTTAAAGCCTCATATTCCTGGGATATCCAGACTATATACCATTACATTCAAACCATATGTAAATTTACATGCATGAACATAAGAAAGAGAGCTCCAAATCACATGATCAATTATTTCAATCACTTGAACAATTGCTGATGCATGTATTTTAATAAAAAGGAAGGATTGCCATTCTCTAATTAAATACACACATGTATGCATAAAGATATAAGCAAGTATGTGCCTTTGTTTAAACGAGAAGTGAGGTAGTCAAATGACCTCCTTAGTAGCTAAAACCGTAGTCCTAGAATGTCCGGACTATATACCATTTTCTTAGATACATACACATGTATTCATAATTTGGAGAATGAAAATCATGCAAAAAAATTGATATTTAATTTGATTGATTCATTTATGTATATGAATTAAAGCCTCATCCAAATTTTAGTATTGAAAAACATAAGAATGAAATCAAATGGAGTACGTGTCATTGTTAAACCAGGGAAGTGAGCTAATCAAATAACCTCCTTGGGGCTAACTAAAGCCTCATATTTTTGGGATGTCCAAACTATATACCCATTAACATTCTCACTTACATAAATCAATACATGAATAAACTGAAAGGAGCTTCACTTCAAACATTTAAGCTATAATCACATGCATCTCTATGTATTTTTAACTTTTTCATAGCATATGTAACCATTCATTTATAAGCTTTGGAAAATATGTTTGGATTTAATAGTGATAATAGCCACACATATTATAAATTAAATCAACACATGCAAGCTTGAGGAAACCCATTTGACTTAACTAATTTTGAAAATATGAATGTGATTTCAAATGACATATAACATTTAACATGATTGAAAAGGAATTAATGAGCATAAACATGTGATTTCATTTAATTAAATTAATTCCTAATAATAATCAAATCAATTAAAAGCATTTAAAGAAAACCATTTAGTTATCACTTTCAATTTCATATTTGATTTGGTTTGAAGAAATGAGGGAAAATTTGTTGATCCTAACCCTTTCTCATGTTTGTGATTTAATTTGGTTTAATGAAAATTGTTGATTTTATGGGTTAATTAGGTTTGTTATGCATTAAATACATTAATTAACCCTTACCTATATTGCATTAATTTAATTAACCAAGTAATTATGATCCAACATGATATGTACATACATTGGAAATTAAATCAATGAACCTAAGAAATGAAAGTGGCTGCAATTGGCTCACAATTAGTGATTAATTAAGTTAAGAAACTTAATTAAGTACTTTCATGGTTTTCCACACATGTGGGTTTCCTTAAATATCTTTAGGATATTGAACACCTAAAGATCTACCAATGAATTGATTAATTAAGATTCCATGTGATTATAGTTTCAAATTGATTAATAAGAAATTTAATTATGAATTAAACCATCAATTAATCCCTAATTAATTTCCATTCAAGTGAAATGGACTTAGGGAAAAGATTGGGAAAGAGGTCCCAATCTCATTCCCCATGCCCATTCACTATTTCACAATGATTAGCAAGCTTAATTAATGATTTTCTTACTATTTAGAATATTAATTAATTGGCTAATTAATTAAGAAAGTTATTAAGGTTAAGATAACCAATTTCCCTAATTAACCAATCAATAAATAACAAGAAAATTATGGGACACAAAGGTCATCCCATTAATCAACCCCAAAAAGTTTGGGACTAATTACTTAGGTAATTAGAGAGTAATTAAGCTAATTATATTTTTAATTAAACTTAAATTAAGCCTTAATTATTATTCAAAATTAATTTAGATTAATTTTAATTGAATCTCCTCTTAAATACCTTCAAAATAAATTATTACTTGCATTTTTATGATTTTTTTATGATTTGTTATAATTTTCCAAAGTGTTGATTTAAATGATTTTCCATGATTTTATAAAGTCTATTAATTTATTTTAACTATTTGAACTTGATAATATCTCAATTCATAAATCCTTTTGACTTGAAATTTTATGGAGGAAGATTTTACGTTCAATTTTATCTCAGAATTTCAAATCAATTTGATGTGTCTTTATAGTTTAATTAATGAAATTTTATTTTCCCTAAAGCTTAAATTAAGCTCATAATATTCTATAAATTTTGGGGCTTTTGGATTCATTGGATTCATCTTGAAAAGATAAATCCAACGAGCCCTTATTTTCAATTTTTAGTTAAGTATTTTATTTTTTATGAATTTTTGAAGTTTCAAGTGTTTTTAATTAATTTTTAAAAAGCCTAAAATCCTTAACTTCTTACTTAACCTAGTTAGTACTTGTGCAGTCGATTGGACCATCGATGCCACATGGCACTATGCGATGCAGTATGCGTGATGGCACTATCGAGTCTAGATGAGATGGCGAATATGAATAGGGATGCACGGATCAGATCCGACCATATGATCATGGATCAGATGGTCCAGATCGATATGCACGATCCACATGATCTGAGCTACGTGGTCCATTAATTAAGCATAGATCCATGATCCTTATTGTCTCCTGAGCGGAGATGGACGGTCAGATCGGCACAAGAATGGATGGAACACTATTCCAGGCAGGATTTTTGTGATTCTTGTAAAGAAATTAAATGAAAAACTTTATTGTAGGCTCGATTTTCTAGCGATCTACTCCGACAATCACTCCAAATGCATTGGGATGACGTAAAATAAAAAAAATTCAAGGGTGATATAAAGAAAATTCCTAAAATTGAGCAAAAATCATTACAAACAAAAGAACCTAAGGCCGATTATAGTTTTAGAATATTATCTCACCAGGATTGATTTCTGGTGGTGGTGATGATCTGACCATGCTCTTAAGTGGATGAAGAAGCTTTAGAATGGGTTTGGTCTCTTACTTCACTTTAGAATAAAATATCCACCAATGGCTGCCACTTCCTCAGCAGAATCTAGTTGATTTTGATGGCTTTTACTCAAAAACCAAGTGGGAAAGGCTGCTAGTTGGTTTGGGAGCTCTAGGAGAGTGAAATGAGTGTGTGGGGAAGAGTTTTTGCCTTTGTATTTTTTGTCTCCTTACAATGGCCGAAAATAATCTCATTCATGGTGATTTTTGGCTCCAAGTGGGTGTCCTTTTCTTGAGGTGGTTGGGATTCTCCTTAGGTGGCTTAATTTGGTTGCCCAAGGAATAGGAGGTGACTGCTATGAAGGACAAGTGGGTGTCTTAGCAAAAAAGAGTGGAGGCCCTTCATTCCAAGTGTTCCAATGATAAAGGGGAGTTGATTTCAACTCCCCATAAGTCATGGCTGACCCAACCACCTCTTGGGTTAGGTTGGACAGTGTCTTTGGAGCCTAGGTGGACCAATCAATGAGTGTCAAGTGGCCAAGGAGAAATGACCATTTATATGGGTGTTTTTTGTGATATAGCCCGGTAGAGTGGTCATTTGATATTGAATTTGATTTAGGAAGATTTTAAATGAGTCAAAAGTGAGTTGGACCAAATTTCATTTCATTTGGAGTTCATTTGGTTAGGTTTGGCTCAATTTTACCCATTTGGATCATATTGGGTCAAAATGGGTTAGGTTGACCAATTGGTGAAATTGGGTCAAACTAAGGATTAGGTCAAGTTCATATTACTATTTGGAGAGGATTGCATGCTTTGGTTTGATTTAATTTTGGTTTAGTCTAATTGGCCCCTTTATGTCAATTTAGGTTAACTTGGGTCAAGAGGGCCAACTGGGCTAGGTTTAGCTCAATTGAAGGTCAAGTCATGTTTAAATATTGATTCTGGGTTGATTTCAATCATTGGTTTTAATGAATTTGGCTTATGTTGCAATTTGGCTAGTTTGGGTTTATATAGGCTAAAGGGTTGACTAGGTTTGACCTAATTTATATCAATTGATCATCTTAGGGTGATCAATAATCATGACATGAAGTTTGGATTGACTTAATTCAGTTTGATTTGGATTGAATTGGATTTTGGTTCATGTAGGTCAAATTGGCCACTTTGGGTCAAGTGAACCAATTGGATTTAGTTGGCTTGATTTAGTTGAGTTTATATATTGATTTAATATTGGTATATAAATTCAACTACAATTGGTTTGGATTCAAATAAGTTTTGGTTCGTTTGAATATTTCAAGTCAAATGGGCTAGGTTGGGTTTGACTTGCGTTGATTTTGGTTTGACTGGATGATTGTAGGTTTCATTTATATTTGGATAGATGATTGAAGGAATGATTGATTCAAGAGAAAATCCATTGACTTTGGCTTAATTTAGATGGGTTTTGGCCAAGTTCAAAGAAATGGCTTAAAGGGTTTAAATTTGGTTTTAATTTGATTTTGGATTTGGTTTTGGCTATTTGAATCTATATTTCATTTATATTTAAGAAGATAATTAAAGGTACAATTGATTTATAAGAAATTCAATTGAGTTCGGATTGAATTGGATGAAAATTTTGCTAAGTTCGTGAAGGTTGATTAAATAGCTTGGAAAGGATTTCAAGTTTAGATTTGATCTTGGGTTTCAATCATTTGGAATTGAGTTTGGACTTGGATTTGGATTTAAAATTGATTTGAGGTTTGGTTGGAAATTTGGATTTGAATTGAATTTAAGGTGTACATGGATTGGGTTTAGGCTATGGGGTAGGTGATTTTCTAAGTCCCTAAGGCATGGCCTAATCCATGATTAACCCTTCTATTCTCTAGGCTTAGGTAAAGTGTTCACCCACTCTCTAGAAGTGTCTTATGACTAAAGAAACCTTAGTGTTTAGAAGGTTCCTCGATCTAAGAGAGGTTGAAACTCACTCCAAAAGTGAGGTCAACAAAGGACCACCCCAATAGGTGTGGTGTAATTGACAAACACACCGCTATTGGGTGTTGATGATGATCAACAACATCAAAAAGACTGCAAATATTAATGCAAATGTTTCATACCTAAACCTAAAAGGTAGATAGAATCACGATCTAAGTTCAAAGTATCTCTTTTTATCCCAAAGGCATAAGAGAGCCAGATAGAATCCATGGGGGATTGAGTATGTGAACCTTCCACTAGGGAAGCAGATTCAAGCTATCCGCTGAGGATATGTATTTGAGTTTGATTTTGAATATGATTTGTTTGGGTGTGTATCCAATGGGGATTAGAATCTATAATCTACTATTTATTGGGAATGTGAACATTCCACTAGGGAAGAAGGTTCGGGCTATCCATTGGGATAAGAGTTTGATGGTATTTCTTATGGCTCCCCTGGAAAGATTAATTTGATTTGTGCCTCACTAAGGAGAAGTTTGGTTTGTTCAATATGTTTTAATTTGACTCCACTTAGAAGGTTGGTTTCAAATTTAGTTTATTATGGACCCTATCGGTGTGCGATGGACCCACTTAGAAGAGGCTATGTCGGCCTTGACCTATCTTAGATTTACAAATCCAAAGGGATAGTCTACTAGGCATAAGGTAGGACTATCCGACCTAAGTGGTTTCCTATTGGATTGCAATGGCTGTACTTAGGAAGAAAGCATAGTAGACTTACATCTTTCAAAGCAGGGATCAACTGCTTGGGTGATCTGTTGGATCCGTAATAAATTGAACCCGACCTAGTGGCGACTACTAAGTGAATGCCACTAGGGGACTTATGTCAACTCAAAAGTAGTTAAGATTAATTTCATTAATTTTAATGATTTTTTTTAATATGAATTGGTTTTTTTTCATTTATTTTAATTTCATTTGATGGATCCCATCACTGTGTGATGGACCGCACTAAGAAGGGGCTATGTCAGCCTTGGCCTATCTTAGATTTATCAATCCAAAGGGCTAATCTACTGGCCGAAGGGTAGGACAATCCAACTTAAGGGGTGCCTTTCAGTGTGCAATGACTTTGCTAGACAAAGCATAGCAGACTTACATCTCCAAAGTAAGGAATAACTATTGATGTGACCCATTGGATGCACAATAAATTGAACAGACCTAGGGCCTCCCGTCAGTGTGCAACGATCGTACTTAAAAGAATGCATAGTAGACTTAAATTTACCAAACCCTGGATGACCACCGAGGTATCCTATTATTGACAAGATTGAACGACTGGGATGGTATTAAGAAAGTGTCTTGGGGACTTATCTCAACATGAGTAGTCGGTGATTCCTATAGAGTTTTTGTGCCCCTAAAGATAGGATGCCTACTTGGGAAAGGTATCATAAGGGGCATTAATTCCTAATCCACAACAAATATATATATATATATTGTTTATTGGACTAGACATATCTTAGATTTACTAGACCAAGGGAGAATCTATGCATCCACAGAATAGGATCTTTAACCACAGGGGTGATTAATAGGAAATGGTGACTGTCCAATCCAGTAGTAACCCGGGTTGTGTCTAACCCGGGTTGTGTCTAAATGAGGTTACAAAGGATGTGAGCCAAATAGAGTGCCCACAAGGGACGTACCACTAGGGATGTTATCTTGGACCCAATAAATAAGAAAGCCTGTATGTGTACGGTAGCCAACTCAAGGAGAAAGCGTAGCAGACTTACATCTACCATGAGTGGTGTATCCACTGGGTGGGTCACTGTCAACATAGCGAACACCAACCAACCTAAGGTTCCCATCGATGTGCAATAATTAGTCTAGGAAGAAGTGTAGACTTATATCTCCCTAAAGTTGAACTGATTGTCAGGATAGTCTGTCATCAGCTTGATAGGTGCTATCTGACCTAGGGCTGCCCATCAGTGTGCAACGGTTGTACTTAGGAAGAAAGCGTAGTAGACTTACATCTTTCGCGAGGAACAACCACTAGGGTGACCCATTATTGGCATAACTAGTCAAACCCAACCTAAGGGTGACTACTAAGTAGGGAGTCACAAAGAAGGACTAGACTCAGACTTGAAGTAGTCAAGAAGAAAGGTCCCACTGGGGGCCTTACCCTAATCCTCTACTCGACCAAGTCAGTTCATGATGGCTAGTCCAAGAAGAAAGCATATAGTAGATTTATATCCTCTTAAATGAAGCCAACATGAAGGTAGCTTATTGACCACATCGTAAGGCTTACCATGCTAACACGGTTCTTGTCGATGTGCAATGGTCAAGTCAGGAAGGAAAGTATAGTAGACTTACATCCATCTAAATAAAGGACTACTATGGTGACGCACTAGCAGGGTAGCACATCATCCCAACCTAGAGTAGCTAATGAGTGAGTGTCGTATGGAGCATTATCCCACACCAAAGTAACTCGAGACAAAAGATGTATATGTGGGTTTGTCAGATATACTCAACCAAGTTAGTTCATGATGGCTAGTTTAAGAAGAAGGCAATCCGCAGTAAGACCTACCATGCGAACAAGGCACTCATAGATGTTTAGTGATCAAGTTAAGAAGGAAAGCATAAGATTTACATCCTCCTAACAAGGGACCACTGGGTGACACACTAGAGGTAACACGCCCCATAGGGCTAATGAGTGAGGGCCACTTATCCCACATCAAAGTTGCAGAGACAAAAGATGTGTATTTGTTCATGTGTTTGTGTTGTGTTAATGTAGGATAGGGAGCTTGGGTTCCTTACACCTACCTTAAACACATCAAAGTGGATGAAATGGTGCCACAAGGGCAATGTGACTCCACCAAGAAATGATGTCAAGTTCTCTTTTAACTTAGTTGTACTAGTCAAAAAATGATCCCTCTTGGGTTCTTATACTCATATCTTAATAGCACCAGAGAATCATATATAGTTTGTGTTTGTGTTAATGAAGGATAGGATGTCACTTGGGTTCTCTTACACCTATCCTAAACAAGTCATGGTGGATTCGTAAAATAAGCAAATAATGCTTCCAATGAAGAAGGGATTTGATGAATGGAAAGATAAGATTTTTATTGACGATAATTAGTTTCAAACATTATTTTAAGGATAGTATTTTTTAAATAGAGCCCGTTGATTGGAAGCATCTGGCACTCCCTTACCATAGTGGTTTAAACTATTGTCCATCCTTGGATGCACCAAGGTAGGCCTTTCAACAATCGAAAGTAGAATCTTGATTTGGAAAGTTTTGAGATAGACTAACTTTGAAAGAGTTTAAACCATCAATATTCAACGTTAATTGAAATCTCTCTCCTATTAAGTAGAATCTTGGAGGTTGCATCTCTAATGTCACTTTAATCTCTTTTAGATCAATCCTTATTATCCCATGATGCTTTACTACAAGCCTTAGAAACTCCCCTAAAGTCATCCTAATTGTATACTTTAGGGCATTCAACTTCAAGCGTAGTGTCATAACCAATCAAAGATAACTATTTAGATCATAAAGATGGTCTTTTTCCTTAACCCTGGTGACCAAAGAAAGGCATGACCTTATAGCACTAAATTCCAATGGAAACTATAAGTGTAAATGACCTCTCATCCTCTAGCATCATTCGACCCATCCTTGAATGAAGACTCATGTAAAGAGGCTATGTCTATCAAATTTGAAATAGGTAATGTGGATTCATCTTCAAGACATGCATCGAAATCTTCATCGACATATGTGCGGATTTGAATGTCCTTCCTTTTGACTGGGCATAATGTTGGGTAATCATGATAGTATCTTTCTTCTTCAATAAGGTTGACTTCAAAGATCTTCTTCTTGGCACAAATGTTTGCATCAATAGTTTGCAAAGTAGGAATAACAATAGGTTCAATTTTGAGTTTGTAGACTGCTACCTTTAGAGATGTATTGGGCACTTCATTATGGTCTTAGGTAAACCAGCCTTTAAACTACAAAAGTAACCTAACCAAGTCATTGGCATTTTCTTTCTAACTTATCATATATGGATGTTGGGAGGGTGGGTGGACTACCTTTATGTTCTGAGGTTAATCCCTTAAAACTCATTGGTTGATGATCTAATTTTCTTCTCAACTTCAGGGAGTGTATCCTCTACTTGAAAGTCTTCTAAATTCTTTAAGCAAAGTTGGTAGACTAGGCAAAAGATGATTTAATTACTTCATTTGAAGGTTTATCTACAACTGTTGAATCCTCTTTGCTTGAAGAAAGAGAGAGGAAGTGGAAATTTGATTTCTCATATATATATATATATATATATATATATATACTCTTTTCCAATCCTATAATAATATCATGAGATAGTAAAATTGGAGTCAATGTGCATACCCACTAAGTTTCTAGTCATATCATTCATGAATTATCCTTTAGAACTTTTGTTTTACTATTATCTACTCCAAACTTGGCAAAAGTAGACTCAAAATTTATTTCATATATATATATATATATATATATATATATATATATATATATATATATATATATATATATATATATATATATATATATATATATATATATTTTTTTTTCAAATTTCTATGTACACCTTACACATGATTTATCCTTTGGATTCCAAATCAATGTGTATTATTGGTGCTTTACTTTCTCTTTTCTTCTTTTCTTTCTCTTCTTCTCTTTTTTCATTTTTCTTTTCTTTCTTTTCTCTTTTTGTTTCATTTTTTTCTTTCTCTACTTTTTTTTGAGTCTTTGTTTATATTGTGTTCTCTGGAGGGGATTTCTTGTCTTTCCTTTCCATAGGATATTCTATATTGAGTATGACTTGAGGAGGTTGTCACTAACTGAGCAAGGAAGAATCAGGTTAAGTTCCAATCAAAAACTTCTCTATCTTCTTAGCTTAGTGGGTAACCTTCCAAGATAGTTTAGGACCTTAAGATTAACCTTTAGAACAATTTGATGCCCTTATTTTTGATTGTGAGGTGTATCTTAAGAACAATATAGAATTTGATTATTTTCAATGACTGGTTTGCTTCTTCCTATGGTGTTGATCAAAGTGGTAGGAACCGCCACTACAGCAATTGGCTTTGTGATATCTTAGAAGAGAGGTAGAATTGATGTCTACCTACTCTTTTATGGTGCCCAAAATTTATTCTATTAGATCTGATGATTCAAACTCTTTGTCGATAGTGACACCATGAAAGTTTAGAATGGGGGTATCTCTACCCGAGTTGGAATCCTTAAAGACATCAAGTACATCGGTACTGCTATTTTATGGATTACGATTGTTATTATGATTGTCATTTTGAGAGTTGTCTTCTTTTTGGAATTAGGATTCAAATCATTTGAGTCATACTTATCTAGAATGGATAAGACATACTAAAAATCCTTATTGATCTTATTCTTGCTCTTGATGGAACTTTTATGATCATACCTAGGTCAACAAGATGTGGGTTCTTGTAAAATTGATGGTCATGAGTGCTCATTTTGATTTGAAAGAGAACCAATATTTTGAATGTTGTTGACTTAATTTTAGCTTGATTTGATTTTGAATCTTTCATTTAGAAATTTGGTATGCTAAATGGGGTTGAAATATTGAGAGATTTTGAATTTTGTTTTTTTTGGAGAAGAGACTTTGAATTTGATTTGATTTTGAAAAATGAGACCCTTAGCAAATTTAGGTATGCTAAGTGAAGCCCAATGTTTTCGATGTATTTTGATTTGATTTTGAAAAATGAGACCCTTAAAAAATTTGGCATATTAAGTAGGGATCAAGTGTGTTTGATGAGTTTATTTTATTTTATTTTGAAAGAGGAGAACTTCTATTTAACAAATGTGGTATGTTAAATAAAGTTCAATTTGTTTTCAATTTTGAAAAGGTAGGACTCTCATTTGACAAATTTGGGTATGTCAAATGGAGTTCAAGTGTGTTTGATTTATTTGTGATTTTAAAAGGAAACTCTACTTAGCAAATATGGGTATGTTAAGTAGATCCAATTTGCTTTTGATTTTGAAAAAGTGAATTCTCATTTGACAAATTTGGGTATGTCAAATGGAATTCAAATATGTTTTAATTTTTAGTGATTTTGAAAAGGGGACTTCCATTTAACAAATTTAGGTATGTTAAATGGAAATCAATTATATTTTTCTTTCTGATTTTCAAAGATGGGATATTTGTGTGTGATGTTGCTTTGAAAAGAAATTCCAACTTAGCACATGTAGGATGTGCTAAATGAAATTTCAATTTTATGTCATGATCTTGTTTGAAAATCTTCATTCAACAAGCTTAGTGTTAAATGGAGATTACTATTTTGAAATATGTGCTTTTGGAAAATGGATTTTAAAATTATTTGATTTCAAATTTTGAAAAGAACCTCCATGCAACAATCATGGATATTGGTTCATGAGATTTGGTTATCTTTAAATGTAGATCTTTATCATGTGAATTTTAATTTGAGAAGTGCTTTTGAAAGTATATTTTTTTTTACAAAGAGTTTATTTTCTTAAGTATGAGATGAACCTTGCCTCACCAAGAGAATGGTAAAGAGGTTCTAAATTTTTAGTCATCTCCTTTAGTTAATTCAAAGAAATTTTTTAATGGTAATCCTTTTCTTAGATATTTTTCTAGCACTTCTATTTCTCTCATACCTAAGAAACATAACTACTTGGGAGTGATTTTAGACCTATTAGTCTTTGCACCTTCTTCAATAAGGATTTCCAAAATTCTAACCAATGCTCGCCCTTTACTTCATAGGATTATCTCTCTAAACCAAACTAGTTTTGTTGAGATAGATCTATTTCGATAATATTCTGCTTGCTCAGAATTAATTCATGATTTAGATTCTAAGACTAGAGGTGGCAACATTCTATTCAAATTAGATATTACCAAAGCTTTTGAAAATATCTCTTGGGATTTCCTTATCCATATTCTAAATTTATTTGGGTTTTCGATAAATTTATCTTTCTTATTAAAATTGTATTAATAATGCTTGGTTTTCTATTTTGCTTAATGGGAAGCCTTGAGCTTCTTTCCTTCTTCCCATGGCCTAAGATAAGGGAATCCTCTATCTCGCCTTATTTATTATTGCTAAGTACTTATCTAGAAGCATCAATGATCTATTCTTAAACAATCCTATGTATTATAGAACTCTTGGTGGTCTTCTCATTTAAGCTAGATGATTTCATTATTTTCGCCTTTCATTCATATCAAGAATCTCAAGATTTTTTTAAAATAAATTTGGTAGAGAAAGTGGTCTATCTATCAATGATAACAAAAGCTATTTTAATACTTCTTCAAGCATCTCAATAATAAAATTAATCAAATCTGCATATCACTAACTTTAAACATCAACACCTTCCTCTTAAGTACTTGGGTGCTCCTCTTTTAAATGTCCAAAATGATCCCATCTTGATGTGTTTAATTCAAAAAATTTTAAATAAAATATCTATAGGAATTTCATTTACTTTCCTTTGGTGGCATGGTCACTATTCTTAAAAGCACTCTCAATTCAATGCCTCTTTATTTGATTCAAACTATTATCCCCACTAATGCTACTCTTATCGAATTGATCGCTTAATAATTTTTTTTGGGGATCCAATAATTCTACTAAAAGAATGCATTGGACTTCCTGGCATAAATGTTGTGGTCCCTTGGGTGAAGGTGGTCTCAGTTGCAAACTGATTTGTGAAGCTATTACTAGCTTCTCTCATAAGCTCTGGTGGAATTTTAGAAAGAATGATAGCCTTTGGGCTAATTTTATGATGAAAAAATATTGCCAAGGTAAACACCCTCTTATCTATGCTTATAAATTTGGTGACTCTCTAGTTTGGAAAAGGCTTTGCTTCATTAAATGAGTTGTTGAACCCTTAATATCTTGGGGTATTCATTCTGATTCTTCTTTCTTTTCGCAAGACAATTGTATTGAAGATGGCTCTATTGAATCTCTTTTGCTATCAAAGTTAACTCTTTTTAGCATAATAACACTTGGAATGAAAACAAACTTGAGAATTATATTTGTATTTCTCTTTTAGATAACTTTAGAAATATCCTTATTTTCTCTAACAAACTTGACCAAATTCTTTTAAGCTTTCTTACAATGGTGATTTTGTTCTTAAAGAGGTTCAAAATTTTATTAGAGATAAGCAAAACTCCTCTAATATTTTCATTAAACTTTGGAACAATATCATTCCCATTTCTCATTCGGTTTTAGCTTGGAGGATTTTGAATAACTTTATCCTATGGACTTTTGCTCGAATAAAGGGTTTTATTTGCCTTCAAAGTGCTATTGTTGCTTTCATATTGAAAATGTTAATCATGTGTTGTCAATGGTGCTATTTCTTCTAAATTATGGTTATGGTAAGATGATTTATTTAATACCAACTACTTTCATGGCAATCTTTCCATATATCAACTTCTTGAAGTCTATTTCCAAAAAAATTATGAAAGGTCACATCAAAGTTCTAGTTGCTATTACCCTTATCTAGTTCATCTGGATGGATAAAAAATGCTAAATATCATGGTATTCCTATAAGCCATAAAAGGATTTGGCTAGAACCAAAGAAAAAAATTCAAGCTCTATTTAATGCCAATCTTATTAGTAACATTCATTTTAGAGGCTATAAATTTGTGGCTAAAAAATTGGGTATCATTTTGCCTGATGTTGACTCTTATAAAAGAGCTAGGATTATCCATTGGATCAAACCCAAAAGAAAATTTGATTAAAGTGAATACTGATGGTTCTATTGCTCCCAATAAATATGGTTGTGGTGGTATTCTTAGGAATTCTAAAGGTAATGTCATTTGTGTTTTTGCCTATCCTCTCAAAGCATGTTCTATATCTATGGAGCTTATGGTGTCAATAAAGCTATTGAAATTGGTTTGAATAAAGTTTCCTCAACATCTGGATTGAAGTTGATGTGCTCTTGCTTTTGACATGCTAAACTCTAATAGAATAGGAAATGCTAATTTATTATATCTTCTCAATCATTCTGAAAATCTTCTTTCTCAAGTTTGTTATAAACTTTCCCATATCCTTCATGAAGGTAATGCTTTTGTTGATTTCTTGGCTACTTTAGGTGCCAACTTAACTGATTTCACTTTATTTTACAATCAAAATTTGCCTAAACTTTTAAGGGGTTTGGTCAATCTGGATAACACTGGATTGTCTTATCTCAGATTATAATTTTCTTGGTTTGGTTTTTTTTGTTGGTTTTTGATGAGCCATTGCTTTTGGTTCCCCTTTGTTAAACCCTCTTTGGGTTGTGGCCATTTGCTTATTTTCACTTTTGGGCCTATGCTGGGTTGTGTTTTTGAGCTATTGCTTTTGGGTTAGCCTAGGGGTTGCTACCTGGTGGTTCCTATTTTTGCTAGGTTATTTTGATTTTTAGCCTATTATTTGCTGATGATTATTATTGCTTGGTTATTTTGTTGACTTTCATTTGGTGGTGGCTTTGCCTAGCTATTTATATATATGCCATATCTCCTGGTTGCTTCCTTAACTAAGTTGGATTTTGCATGGTTGTGTGGGTGGGTTGGCTATGTTGGTTGGTTGGGCTTTTATCCACTTCTTGGTGGCGATCGGAGGGTTGTTGGTGGTCTAATTTTGGATTGAGGTGGGAGGAGGTTATTTGTTGACTATTATTTATTTTTTGTGAATTAGGTTTTGGTTGTTAGTTTTGCTAGTTTGGGTTTGTTTCTTTTGCTTCTACACTTTTCCTAGTTATCTTGGGTGGTTTTGGCATGATGGATGCTGTTGGTCTTTTCATTGATTTGGATTTTCTACTACTGGTGGTTAGCTATGTTGGTTATGTTGGTTTGTTGGCTATTTTGGCTGGTTGGTTGGATGGGTGTTATTTTGGCCTTTCTTTCTGCTCTATTGGTGACATGGGTTGGCCTACTATTATGGTTCTCCTCTCTTGGCTCTGCCTTCCCTTTTGTGGTTTGGGTGATACCTTGTCGCTCTTCCTGTTTTTGTGGAGGGTATGAGCTCTTGTGTTTTTCTCTTTTTGGTCTTAGTTTTTTCTAGTTTGTGTTGTTAAGGTCATGATGCTTGCTCCCTTTGATGTTATTATTCCTCTTTGGTGGTGGCTTTGGTGGTGTTCCTCACTGCCGTCATGATGGTTGACTTTACCTTATCTTATTTATTTTGGTGGCTTTGTTTGTTATCTATTGCTTGGAAGAGTTTGTAGCCTTCCAAGATGATGGACATGGGATGATGGGCTACAAGAGGTAGGCAATAATGGCCTTGATGTTTCACTCTATCTTCTTTTATAGCACTATATGTAATGTAACCCTTCTGAAGTTTGGATGCTTTACATAGTGTTGATCCTTGAGATGATTGTAATCGAGCCGAGCCTTTTCTTTACTTTGCTCCTTTTCTTTGCTCATACTTTTTATGCTTGCTTTAATTATACTCATCCTTTCATTAGTATGTTGATTTCTTTATAGGTTGGAAGAATCTTGTGTATCGAAAGGACCTAGTGGATGTTGTCTTGCACACATGGATCGTTGTTATTGATTTTTTTGCTTTTGCTTTTATTTTTTCTTATATTATTGTAATAGTTAGGGTTTATCTCTTTAGGACTTATTGTAGCTCTTTGAGCATTAGTTTAGAGATTTACCCCTCTAAGGACTTTGTACTTTTTCTTTGTGGCAATAAAATTCCCCTAATTTTCCTAAAAAACCCTAAACCTTAAAAACCTAAACTTAAACTAAATAAAACATAAAAAATTAATTAATTAATTAAATTAAACTAAAACCTAAACAAAACCTAAAAAAATAAAAAATAAAAAAACTAAATTATAATAAAATAAAAAACATAAACTAAACTAAAAATAAAAAACCTAAATAAAATAAACACTAATCCTAAAATAAAAATATAATAAATCTAAAATAAAATAAAATAAAAACCTAAACCTAAACCTAAAAAATATACCTAAAACTAAATACAAATAAAACATAAACCCTTGAAAAAAAACTAAACCTAAAATAAAAGTAAAATAAATCTAAAGCTAAACCAAAATAAACTAAACTAAAATAAATAAAACCTAAACCTAAACCTAAACTAAATAAAATAAAATAAACTAAAATAATAAACCTAAACTAAAAATAAAACCTAATAAACCTAAATAAAATAAAAATCTAAACCAGATAAAAATTAAAATAAAACCTAAAAAAATAAAATAAAATAAAACTAAACTAAAAAAATACATAAATCTAAACCTAAACCTAAAAATAAACTAAAATAAATAAACATAGAATAAATAAACTAAACTAAATAAAATAAAATAAACCTAAATATTAATAAAAATAAAATAAACTAAAATAAATAAAAAATAAACTAAATAAACTTCAAACTTGAATTTGCCAATTTAAAAAGGAAGTTGATGGTGGGGACATCACTATCAATTCAGGCTGTTAAGTGGAGGTGAAGCGAGGCGGATTTATCATAGTGGTGGTGGGGATGGAGGTGGTGGATATGGAGGTGGTGGTTGAGTTATAAGAGGAGCGATGGAGGTTACGTAGTGAGAGGGAGAGATGAGATATGATGGTGGATCAGGTGGTGGTTAAAACTTGAAATTGAAGAAACGGTCGATCGATCCACTACTTATGAATCTTTATAATGTTCTAGTTATCTAGGGTTTTCATTTGCTCAAGTGCTTTATTTTATATATGTCATGCTATGTCTTAGAAAACTTGGTTTGTTACTTGGTTGATGAAATTAAAAATAAAAAATGTTAAATCTAAATTTGTTCTCTATTAAAAAAAACCAAAAACCCTAACACTAAATTAAAACCTAAACCATAAACCTAAAACTTAAACCCTAAATGCAAAATCCTAAACCCTGAACCCTAAATCCTAAACACTAAGCCTTAAAATCCTAATTCCTAAACCCTAAACCCAAAAAGCTAAACCCTAAACCCTAAACTGATCCTAATAAACCCTAAAAACCCTATAAAAGCTAAAAATCTAAACAAAATAAAACCTAAAATAAATAAATAAAACCTAAAAATAAAATATAAAATAAACTAAACTTTAACTAAAAAACTAGATAAAATAAAATATAAAATTAAACTAAACTAAATAAATAAAACCTAAACTAAATAAAAATAAAAAATGTAAATAAAATAACTAAAATAAAATAAAATAAACCTAAAATAAAATAAATAAATATAAACCTACTAAAAAATAAACCTAAAATAAAAAAAAATAAAACCTAACCCTAAACTAAAAAAAAAACCTAAAAACCTAAAATAAAATAAAATAAACCTAAACCTAAATTACCTAAACTAAACCTACCTAAATACTAAATAAAATAAAATAAAAAATAAATATAAAACTAATAAAACCTAAACCTAAAATTAAAACCAAAACTAAAAAATAAATCTAAACCTAAACCTAAATAAAATAAAACCTAAACCAAAAATAAAATAAAATGAAACTAAACTAAATTAACATACCAGAAATAAATAAATAACTAAAAAATAAATAAATTTAATATAAATTACTAAATAAAATAAATAAATAAACCTAAAACTTTTGGTTATTAAAAAACCACACTAAATCCTACTCACCCTAAACTACCCACCTAACCCTAACCCTAAAGCCTAAATCTAAACCCTAAACCTAAACCTAAACCAAAACCCTAAACCCTAAACTTAACCAAAATCCCTAAACCACAAACCTAAACCTAAAGTAACTAAATAAATTAAAAAAAATAAACTTACCTAAAATAAACTAAACCTAAGGTAGAACCTTGGCAGAAGATAAATCCATCATGCCAGCTGAGTGGGAGATGAAGGATGGATCTTAATGATGGTGATGGGTGGGAGACTTGGAGGTGGTGGTAAGCTGGTGGTTATGGAGGTGAGAGGAACAATGGAGGTTATAGCCGTAGTGGTGGCAGACGGAGAGATCGGGGATATGATGGTGGATCCCGCCACTCGAGAGGGAGGGGGATAGAAAAAGACCAATGATCATCGCATGGATTGTGTCTTTATAGTATAGACATTATCTGGTTTTGTTGCTCTATCGTTTCTTTTTTCTATCTATGTGTCTTAAAAACTTGGTGTGTTACTTGGTTGATGAAATCAAGAAGAAATGTGACTCTCAATTTATTCTCTATTAAAAATCATAAACCCTAAACCTAAAACCTAAACTAAACCTAAACCTAAACTCACCCCTAAAACCCTAAACTCTAAACTCTAAACCCTAAACCTAAACCCTAAACTAAGTTGACCCTAAACCCTAAACCAACTCATAACTCTACCCTCCCTGAGCCCTAAACCCTAAACCCTAAAATAAACCCTAAAACCCTACCAAAACTACCCTAAACCCTACCTAAAACCAAACCCTGGGCCCTCCACACCCTAAACTCCAAAACTAAACCCTAAACTAAACTCTAAACTAAATAAAACCTAATAAAATAAATAACCTAAACCTAAATAAAACACTAAATACCTAAATAAAATAAAATAACTACTAAAATAAAATAAAAAACCAAAAACTAAAAAAATAAAACTTAAAATAAAGCCTATATAATAAAACCTATGTATAAAAAATAAATAAACCTATAAAATATAAAACTAAATACCTAAACCTAAAATAAATCATAAAATAAATATAAAATAAAGAGCTAAAATCTAAAAAAAACCTAAACCTAAATAAAAAAATAAAATATAAACCTAAACTAAAATAAACTAAACTAAAATAAATAACTAAAACCTAAAAATTAATTAAATAAAATCAAAAATATTCTAAAATAAATAAAACATAAATTAAAAAAATAAATCATAAAATTAAACCTAAAATAAAAAACTTAAAACCTAAACTTTAAATAAAATGAAAAGTTCTAAACCTAAAATTAAAAATAAAAAAATAAATAAAAAATAAATAAAACTAAAAAAAATATAAACCAAAACTTAAACCAAAAAAATTAGCTAAACTAAAAAACCTCAATTAAAATAAATAAACATAAAATACATAAATAAAATAAAAAATAATAAAATAAACCTAAAATAAATGAAATAAAAATAAACTAAATTAAATAAACCTAAACTACTGGTTTATTTTTTTTTTAAATAACCCTAAATCCTAAACCTAAAACCCTAAACCTTAAACCCTAAACCTTTTTCTACAAAACCCTAAACCTGCAACCCCAAACCTATAATCCTAAACCCTAAACCCTAAACCCTAAATCTTGAACCCTAAAAAGCTAAAAACCTAAACCTAAACTAAATAAAACCAAAAATAAATAAATTAAACTAATGGTCTTCCTTTTCTCTACTTTTGACTATGAGATCATCGACATAACACTCGACTTGATGATGAATGAGTTCATGAAAGATTTGAGTCATAGCCCACTGGTATGTAGCAACAACATTTCTAAGGCTGAAAGGCATGATCTTATAACAATAGATTCTGATTAGGGTTCTAAAAATAATGTTTCTTTCATCTTTAGTAACTAACTTTATTTGGTTATATCCATATGAGCCATCTATGAAAGAGAAGACTGCATGAGATGAGGCAATATCCACCATCAGCTCCGTGATTGGTAGTAGAAATTCATCTTTTGGACATGCCTTATTTAAATCATTAAAACCAACGCATATGTGAATTTGGACAATATTTTTCTTAACTAGGATGATGCTAGCTAACCAAGTAAGGTATTATTCTTCCCGGATGAAGCCAACATTGATCAATTTCTTGACTTCATAAATGGCTTGTTGTTCTATGTATAATCGCATGCGTCTAGGAGATTGCTTCATAGGATTAGCAGTAGGCTCTATTGCTAGTTTATGGATCACTATGTTAAGAGCCAATACATGCATCTCTTCATAAGTCCATGCAAAGTCCTTAAACTCTTAATAGTAATTGATTTGTTCATTCAACAAAGAACTAGAGTATGTCGAGAGTGTGGATCTTCTTCAACTCCTAAGTTGATTTCCTTAAGCTCTTCGATGGTTGACTTGATCTCTTCTTTGAACTCTCGGTGCATCTATGTATTCAAAATCATCAAATCTATGAATTTTCTAAGCACACTCTCATATGAGTTAATGTGATTTTGAAAGAACTAATTCTATTGGTGATGGTGAGCTTTAATCATCATCATCGACTAGACCCACTATACTGAATCCTAGTCCTGATCTTGATTGAGAGCTTTTGCATTTATTCTTACATATTCTTTCAAAATAGTCTGACCTATTCTTTGACCAAGTATGTGGGATTAACCCTTTCTTTGCTAAATTATGAACACAAGGCAAGTACTAATCAAAAGGTAATTCTATTAAATCTTTATGAATAATCCTGAAGTTCTATATCAACATCTTGACTTGAGGATGATGCTCCCAAAAAGAACCTTTGAGTCTTCACATATGTGGATGACATAGGGGCTTCCTTAACTACCAAACCCTCAGGTTTTTGAGAGGAAAGTGGGGTGAGAGCTAAGGTCCCAACTGATGCCTAACTATTTTACATATAGACTTATATATAGTTATGATTTACTTTTGAGCCCGGTCTTCACCGCTATCTGGCTCAAGTGTCACCTCCATGGGAATCTACTGCTGAGAAGTGTTGGCTAGTGTGCTAACCATATAAGACTCTTCCTATGAACTTGATTCTTTGTCAATATGGATAGCAAGTGTACTCCTGGTAGTTGGGATATATCTTTTATTGGATGGCCAATAATGAGGTTTTCCACCCGTGGGACTGCCTCTAAACTATCTTCTCTACAGGTGGAGGTCAAGTCATCCTACCCATATATTCAAATGGAGTATAGGTGGAATCAAATGTCAGACCACTTCCTCTTCCAAGTCTATTTCCGCCATTTTATTTTCTTTTTCATTTTCTCTTTTCTTTTCTTTTTTCTTTTCTCTTTCTTTTTCTTTTTCTTTCATTTTCTTTTTTAAACTTTGGCCAAGTTCATGAGAATAGACTTGTTGATTTTGAGGGAGTTAAAGTCACATCCTCATATATGCCAACCTCGTGAACTATAAAGCTTGATCTCCTTTGACATTGTAGAGATCCCACCTCTCACAAACTTCATGCATTGATGTAGAGAGTATGGAAACTATTGTTCTCATGCATCCATATTCTCCCAAGCAAAGTTAAAAGATGTATAAATAATGTGAAACTTGGCTTCGGTCTTCCAATCATCTATCTCAAAGGGCAACACTATGGAGCCTAAGACCTGTTGACCTTGTATTTAGAGTGCATATTCAATCTTCCCATCTTGGACTTAAGAGTCTTCTAGACACTAAGAGTTCTCTAGTCATAAGATACTTCAAATAATTAGGTAAACACTTAACTAAGCCTAAAATAGGGTTAACCATAGGATTAGGTTATTCCCAGGATTAGGATAATCCACTTACCCTACAACCCAAATCCAATCCAAGTTCACCTTCTCAAACCAAATCTCAAGTTTAATTCAAACATCAAATTCAAATTCAAATCCAACCTCAAATTCCAAAATCAAATGATGGAAGCCCATGATCAAATCCAAACTTGAAACCCTTCTAAGCATATGACCTATCTTATGGACTTAGCCAAAACAATAATCCAAATCAATCCAAAATAAATTGATTTTCTCATAATCAATTTATATCTTCAATCATCTTACTATATAAATCAAATCAACATTCAAATGAACAAAACCAAATCAAACTAAATCAAATTAAATCAAAACCCTTCTAAGCCCTATCCCATGGACTTAGCCAAATTTTTTAATCCAAATCAGGCAAACTCAATGATTTTCTCACAAATCAATCATAGTTTCAATCATTTTCACAAATTTGAAATATACATTTAAATCATCAAAACCAAATCAAAATCAAATCCTAAGCCACATGACCCAACTTGATGGACTTAGCCAAATTCCTTCATTCCAAAACCCAAATTCAATTGATTTTCTCTATGAATCAATCATACCTTCAATCATATTCATAAATATAAATGAATTCTACAATCATCAAGGAAAACCAAAATAAACCCAAGTCAAACCCAACTTAACCCTTTTGTTTGTATAAATGATCCAAAACCCATTTGAACCCAAGCCAATTGAATTCATATATCAATCCCAAATCCATATATAAACTCAACTAAATCAAAATCAACCCAAAATCAAGCAAACTAAACCCGATTGGTTCACTTGACCCAAATTGGCCAATTTGACCTATTTTAGACAAGTTCTAATCCTACCCAAATTAGATTGAACCAAGCATATCAAAACCTCCCATCATGATTATTTATCACCCTAGGTTGATCAATTATCACAAATTAGGTCAAACCAAGTCAACTTCATCATTTGACCAAGTTAACCTTACCCATATGAACCCATAGCAAATTATAACCTAAGCCAAATCCCTTGAAACTAATGATTTACCAAATCAAAATCAATACTTGAATATGACTTGACCTTCAATTGAAACCAAATCCAATTGGCCCTCTTGACCCAAGTTGACCTAAATTGACATAAAAGACCAAATTTAGTCAAATCAAATTATAAACCAAATTGATTGCAATCAATGGCTCAAGTTCATTCTAAATTGATTGTTGAACTTGACCAAGGCCATGATTGGACCCAATTGAACCTAATTACCACTTCCCAATATGACCTAAAGGTTCAAGTTGGCCTAAATCAAAACCAAATCCAAATTATTGAAACCAAAGCCTAAAACTATCTATAATTGGTCAACTAAACCCAAACCAACACCCAACCCAAGCCAATTTGGCCAATTGGTCAAATTAATATTTGACCCAAATGAATTCAAATGAGCCAAAAACCAAATCTAAGCCAAACTAAACCTAACCAATTGAACCAAAACATCCCAAATGATCATATGAACTTGACCCAACCTAAATTTGACCTAAATGAGTCAAATTGAGCCAATCCTAACCAAATCAACTCAAATTGACTTGAAATTTGGGCTAACCCACTTTTGGATCATTTTAAATCTACCAAATCAAATCTAATGCCAAATGATAATTCTACCCTTGGGTCAAGGGAATCACATGGGACAAATCACTCATTCTTTAGCCACTTGGTAATCTCCCAATGGTCCACACCTAACCACTAGACACTACCCAACCTTAGGTGGTTGGGTCAACCATGACCATGGGAGGTGAAATCACCACACCCTCCCATTACAACATTTAAAACCCATAGGACACCCATGATTCTTTCTTGGAAGCCACTTCCACACCTTCAACTAACCAAGAACCACTTCCTCCCTTCCACCTACAACTCCCTGAGATGGTCGGATGGCCACTAGAAACAAAACCCGATCCACCGTCCTATCAAGATGAAGGGCCCCCCTCGTTTCCACTCAAACACACGCAAAAGAATCATTCCTCAGAGCCTTAGCTACCCAAGATGATCCGTTAAATCCAATTCTTAAGCTCCCAAGCTCGTTCCTCAATCAAAAAATGCCATTCCTGTCGGTTCCGAAACATGACACTCCCATTTATGATCTAACTTCCTCATTTCTCCATCAAACTCAAATTAACTTTGCTCGCACCTTCTCTAGGCCTCATTGAGCAAGAATGAATCATGTCCCAAGCTTCTCGAGCACTGGAGGTGGGACATCGAGCAAAGCTGAGCTCAAAATCATTAGTTCATGACCGTCCAAGGGAACCTCAAGGAATTGATCCAATTAATGCTCAACAGGGATTCATCTTTACTAGATGAAGCTTTTTCAATTGTTCGAGCCATCGGTCTTGAGCTTCAATGAGGCAGGATTCCAAATTGATCCTTAGCTAAAACTGGGTTGGAGATTTTTGAAGAAAACTTGCATCTCGTGTGATCTTGACTATTGGATCCCCTTTGATCGATGCTATGAAGGTGTGAGATCCTTTGGGAGTTGATCCGAGCTCAAGTAAGCTTAGATCAGGTGAGAAATGGCAGACAGACTCCATTCTCCCTCACTCACGTGATGTTAGATCAGACACTGTCTGTTCTGCATGATCAGAATAGACAATTGTGATTAAATCCACCAAATCGATCTGATTTAATCCTATTATTAAGGGTTGTCATTAGGCGATCAAATCTTAGATCGGATGATGGATAAAAAATGTATCCACCTACCACGTAAGCGAGTCGGATAAGTTTTAAGTATCAATCTACACCATGTGGAAAGAGCGTTAATACATGGCAATAATAGGATTAGGCTTTAATTAAGCTTAATTAATCATTTTAAATGGCTGAAACTTCTAAAAATTATAAAAATTCATAGAGAAATAAAAAATGAAAATAAATTCATATTTTAAAGGAATTTTAGAAGAGAACTTATTAAAATGATCTTACTAATTTTGAAGTAATTAAGGTTTAATTATTAAATTAGTAATTACTTGAGCAATTAATCCCAAATTATGTGGGAAATTTAATGGGATGACCTCTACCTCCCATGATTTTCTTGGGATTTATTGCTCAGTTAATTAAGAAAATTGACTAATTAAACCTTAACTATAATTTTAAGGTTTACTTAATTTAAAAATAAACCTACACTAAAACCTAAAACCTAAACCCTAACTTAAATTGTAAAAATTAAAAAAATTGAAAAAATAAAAAAAAAACCCTAACCCTAAACCTTAAACCTTAAAACCCTAAACCAAAACCCTAAACCTACACCCTAAAACCCTAAACCTACAACCCTAAACATAAAACCCAGGCCAAGACCCACCTAACCTAAAACCCTAAACCCTAAACCCTAAACCCTAAACTCACAACTTTAAACTCTATAAACTGGCTCACTGGGCTCTGGGCCCCAGGCCCACCCACCTTCCTCTGAAACCATAAACCCTAAATCTTATGGTAAAGCTCAACCTGCTAAAATAAGATAAAAAAATAAACTCAACTAAAGCACTACCTAAACTGACTAAGAATAAACTAAAACTTGATAAAATAAAATAATTTAAAAATAAATTAAAATAAAATAAAAATATAAACTAAGATAAATAATAAATTTAAAATAAACTAAGTGACTAAATAAACCTGACTGGTTCATTGAAAACCCTAAATCCCCTCCTAAACCTAAACCTAAACCTAAACCCCAAAAAGCTAATCATAAACTCTAAACCATAGGCCTAAACCCTAAACCCTAAACCTAACCCTAAATTCTACACCAAACCCACAAACCCTAACCCTGGGTTTGGGTTTATTAGATTTTAAGATTTAGTTTTTTAAATTTCTTTAGTTACTTTAGGTTTAGGTTTATGTTTCTAAACCCTAAATTCTAAACTCTAAAAATAAACCTAAATCCTAAAAGTAAACCTAAACCCTAAATTCCTAGTAGGCGCAAGTCATCAACTCACATTGACTACGTCTGTGCCCTTTGCACATACCCACCCCACTGCAGAACTCTTGTGCTCACGGTGGTTCCCCTTTTCCCCTTTCATTTTGGCATTCTAGCTAATGCTTGATGTTTAGCTTAATTCTCACTTTGGATTCCTTCTAGGGGTCATGCGCTTTGTGTTTTGAGTGTGATACCGTAGCTTGGCGTCATCCTTAATGATTTTGTGGGGGAAACCGATGGATCCAATGGATCCTACTAGGGCATCAACTACCTTGGCTTTGATTTCTTCAAAATCATTCAAAGACATACTCACTAGTAAGGATAGTTATTCAAGTGAATCCCTGGAACTTGTTTTGACTTCTTTTCAAACCATGCCTGTGGTTATGTGCTCGATCGATTGTAAAAAAAAAGCCATTCAATTTACTTTGGTTGGAAAGTTTACTCTTGTAGGCGAATCTGGAAAAAACACTTTCTTAATAGTATGAAACTTTTGGGTGCTTTTATGATTAGTTTAACGATTCCACATTTTGATTCAGTTAATGAATGATTTGGATTACTCGTGTGTTTTTGCACATCGTTCTTATTTTGTTTTCAATCAAATGAGGTTGCTAAAATGGACTCCATTATTTGATATTAGGGAAGAATCTCTAATCATTTTGGTTTGGATTTCTCTCCCCAATATACAAATTCATTTCATTAATCATCAATTCCTCTTTACTGTGGGTGCTTTATTTGGTTAGCCATTGCAAATTGATCAGGCAATGGCTACAAAATCTTGACCTTTTATGGCTAGAATCCTTGTTGAATTGGATATTACCAAGAAACACCCCAAAGAGATCTAGTTGGGATCTAAAAATTATAGTTATATGCAGAAAGTTGATTTTGAAAATTTCCTTATCTTTTGTTCTCATTGTAAAATCCACAGGAACGAAAATTTTGAATGTTTCATTATGCATCCTCAACTAAAAAGAAAATTTTTGTTAAGAAAACTATTATTTCTAACCCTAAGTCAACCACTATTAAATATCAAAAAGTTAATTCAGAAAAAGGATTCATTGCATGTTCTTAATAAGGCTATTTTACCTCTTATTGTTTCTATGCAATTGAAGGTTTCTAATATGGAAAATAATAATTTCTCTAAGCTTTTGGATGATTATTATTTTTCCTCTAAGTCGATCCTTACCAATTTTTATTGACAAAAATGAAGCTTTAATTGAAAATATTAATAAGGATATCAATGTTATGCATCATTTGAATTCAATGGAGAATATGGCTTTGGTTTTCATGATATTAGGTTTGAAAAATCGACTTTACTTTAGTTCAGGATGATTTAAATTCTCAAAAAAGATTTGGTTTTGTCTAATAATCTAGGTATTAAAGAAGAAGGGCTTGATGTTCACACTTGCCTTCTTAATAATTTTGTTTTGGCTCCCTCACTTGCTATACCTAAAGTTCATTTACCTTTAATAAATTCTAATGGCTTGGAAGAAGGAGAACTCACTTCAATATAAGAGATTTCTCCTAAATATATGACTAATGTTGATAAATCCTTCCGGGATGATTATTCTATAGGAAAAGGAAATGGTTTCCAAACTTATCATCCAAAAAAAAAATTGTTAAAAACTTCCTCCCAAATTGTCCAAAAACACTAGACTGTGACCTCCCTCCTCTCTTAATTAACCTTCTCTTAACCCCTTTTTATTTCTTTATGTTCAATTTTCTTGTTTGGAATGTTAGAGGGATTGGTATCCTCTATTCATAAATATTAGAAACCTTTATCATTCATAATATTTCTTTACTTAAATTTTTAGAGCCTCTTATTCATGCAAACAAAATTAACCATGTTGCTAGAATGATCAATTTCAACAAAAAAAAAATTCTCTAATTTTAGTAATAAAATTTGGTGTTTTTGGAATAATTTTGTGGAGGTTTCTATTCTTGATGATTTTCAACAAGTTGTCAATGGTCAAATATCTTATGGTGACTATTGTGTTTTAGGCTCTTTTATCTATGCATCTTGTAATAGATATGGTAGAAATCTTCTTTGGGAAAATTTGAGGAATTTTGTTACCTCTCTCAATAAACCTTGGTTTGTTGGTGGAGATTTCAACACTATTTTATTCTCTTTGAATGAAGTGGTTTGCTCTAATATTCATTCAATGGAAGAATTTTCCAATATGATCCTTGATTGCAATTTGATTGATATTGGCTTTAAGGTTCAAATTTTACTTGGCAAAACTCTAGACTTTCAAAGGTTATACCGATTCTTTTAATACTTAGTGGATTACTCAATGGCCTATTACTTTATTGATCATTTAAGTAACCTTATCCATCATGTTCCTCTTTGGTTTCTATTAAAGATAACTCTAATAGAATAAAAATTTCTCTCATTTTAGATTTCAAACATGTGGATTCAACATATTGATTTCTTTAATGTTGTATAACAATTGGAAACCTCCTTACATCCTGACAATTTGAGTATGGGGATGAATAGATTTTGGTTTATGCTTAAAAAATTTAAACAAAATCTAGGTGGAACAAGCATTATTTTAAAACCTTTTGCTAATATCAAAGAAATGGAAAAATTGGTTTGTGATCTTGAAGTCTTATGTCCGATCTTACTAAGATTAAGGACTTCACCGAGGCAAAGATAAACTTGTTAATTTTAAAATTTGGAAGAGGCTTATTACACCAAAAGCTACTAGCAAATATATTATGAATGGTGTCAAAATACTAGATATTTCCATGCTTTAGTTAATAAAAAGAGAGCTTTAAATAATATTCAAAAAATTAAAGATGACAATGGACAATGGATTATGGAGAATAATGATATTAAGGATTCAACCATTAATTACTTTAAAAATATGCTTAATAAGAGTTGCTCTAATGAAGCTATCACTAACTTGCACTTGATTCCTTCTATTATAATGACAATGATTTGCTTACTATTGTACTTAATGCGAGGAAATGTTTATAGTTCTTAATAGCATGAACATAGATTTTGTTAGGAGGGTTTCACTACCAATTTTTTAAAAATGCTAATTATTAAAAAATGATTTATTAGAGGTTGTGGTTGATTTTTTTAATGGTAATCCTATTCCTAGATATTTTCTAGCACTTCTATTATTCTCATACTAAGAAAGATAATAGACTATTGAGTGATTTTAGAGCTATTAGACCTTCTTCTTCAATAAGTCGATTTCCAAAATTCTAACCAACGAGTCCTTGCTTCATAGAATTATCTCTAAACCAAACTAATTTTGTTAGAGGTAGATCTATTTCTAATAATATTCTACTTGCTCACTAATTAATTCATGATTTAGACACTAAGAGTAGAGGCTGCAACATTCTATTCAAATTAGATATTACCAAAGCTTTTGACAATATCTCTTGGGATTTCCTTATCCATATTCTAAATTTATTTGGGTTTTTTTGATAAATTTATCTTTCTTATTAAAAATTGTATTAATAATGTCTGGTTTTCTATTGTCCTTAATGGGGAGGCCTGGTGCTTCTTTCCTTCTTCCCATGGCCTAAAATAAAGGGATCCTCTATTTCTTGACTTATTTATTATTATTGTTGAGTACTTATCTAGAGTATCAATGATCTATTCTTAAATAATTCTAGTATGTATTATAGAATTCTTGGTGGTCTTCCTGTTGCTCATTTAAGCTTCGTAGATGATTTAATTATTTTTGTAATGTTACTATTCATCATATCAACAATCTCCATTTTTTTAAAATAAATTTGGTAGAAAGTGGTCTATCTATCAATGATAACAAAGCTATTTTATTACTTCTTCAAGCATCTCCATAATAAAAAAATAATCAAATCATGCATATCACTAACTTTAAACATCAACACCTTCCTCTTAAGTACTTGGGTGCTCCTCTTTAAAGGTCCAAATGATCCCATCTTTTGATGAGTTAATTCAAAAAAATTAAAAAATTTCTATTTGGAGATTTCATTTACTTTCCTTTGGTGGTGCTCACTATTCTTAAAAGCACTCAATTCAACACCTCTTTATTTGATTCAAACTATTATCCCCATTAATGCTACTCTTATTAGATTTGATTGCTTGCTAAATAAATTTTTTTGGGGATCCAAAACTATACTAAAATAATGCATTGGACTTCCTAGCATAAATTTTGTGGTCCCTTAGGTGAAGGTGGTCTCAATTGCAAACTGATTTGTGAAGCTATTACAACCTTCTCTCATAAGCTCTGGTGGAATTTTAGAAAGAATGATAACCTTTGTGCTAATTTTATGATGAAAAAGTATTGCCAAGGTAAATACCCACTTATCTATGCTTATAAAGTTGGTGACTCCCGTTTGGAAATGGATTTGCTCCATTAAATAGGTTGTTGAACCCTTAATATCTTGGGGTATTCATTCATTTCTTCTTTCTTTTGGCAAGACAATTGATTGGTAATGTCTCTATTGACTCCTTTATCTACCCACTCTACTACACTATCAAAGTTAACTTTTCCGCATAATAACACTTGGAATGAAAACAAACTTGAGAATTATATTCTATTTCTCTTTAGATAACTTTAGAAATATCCCTATTTTCTCTAACAAACCTGACCAAATTGTCTTTAAGCTTTCTTACAATGGTGATTTTGTTTATAAAGAGGTTTGGAATTTTATTAGAGCTAAGCAAAACTCCTCTAATGTTTTCATTAAACTTTGGAGCAATATCATTCCCATTTCTTATTCAGTTTTAGCTTGGAGGATTTCGAATAACTTTATTCCTATGGACTCTTTGCTCTAGAATAAAGGGTTTTATTTTCCTTCAAAGTGCTATTGTTGCTTTCATATTGAAAATGTTAATCATGTTTTTGTCAATGGTGCTATTACTTCTAAATTATGGTTATGGTATGATGATTTATTTAATACCAACTACTTTCATGGCTCTCTTTCCATATATCAGCTTCTTGAAGTCTGTTGCAAAAAAATTGTGAAAGGTCATATCAAAGTTCTAGTTGCTATTACCCTTATCCGTTCATCCGGATGGAAAAATGATGCTAAATATCATGGTATTCCTATGATCCAAAAAAGGATCTTGGCTAGAACCAAAGAGAAAATTCATTCTTTGTTTAATGTCAATATTATTAGTAACATTCATTTTAGAGGCTATAAATTTATGGCTAAAACTTGGGTATCATTCTACTTGATGTTTACTCTTATAAAAGATCTAGGATTATCCATTGAATGAAACCTAAAGAAAATTTGATGAAAGTGAATGTTGATGGTTCTGTTGCTTCTAATAAATATGGCTATGGTGGTATTCTTATGGATTTTAAAGGTATGCCATCTATGCTTTTGCCTATCCTCTCAAAGCTGCTCTATATCTATGTGAGCTTATGGCTAAAATAAAGCTATTGAAATTTGTTTGAATAAAGGTTTCTTCAACATCTAGATTGAAGTTGATGCACTCTTGCTTTTTGACATGCTAAACTCTAATAGAATAATAATTGCTTATTTATTTTATCTTCTCAATCATACTAAAATCTTCTTACTCAAGTTTGTTATAAAATTTCCTATATCCTTCATGAAGGTAATGTTTATGCTGATTTCTTGGCTACTTTAGGTGCCAACTTATCTGATTTCACTTTATTTGACAATCAAAATTTGCCTAAACTTTTAAGGTTTGGTCAATCTGGATAACACTAGATTACCTTATCTCATTATAATTTTCTTGGTTTTTTTAGTTTATTTTTTACGACCATTGCTTTTGGTTCCCCTTTGTTAAACCCTCTTTAGGTTGTGTCCATTTGCTTATTTTCATCTTGGGCTTATGCTAGGTTTTGTTTTTGAGCTCTACTTTGGGTTGGGCTAGTGGTTGCTACCAGGTGGTTCCTATTTTTTTTTGTTATGGTTTCTTAGCTTGGTGGGTACATTTGCTTTGGGTGATTATTATTGCTTGGTTGTTTTGGTGACCTTCATTTGGGTGGTGGCTTTTCTGCTATTTTCTATATGGGGTTTGCCATATCTTGGTTTCTTCTTTAAGTTGATATTTTTTTACTGGTTTGGCTAGTGGCATTGTATTGAGCTACTGGGTTGGTTGGTTATGGTTATTCACTTTGGTGGCATTAGAGGATGTTGGTGGTCTAATTTTGGATTAGATTTGGCAAGGTGGAGGTTATTTGATGACTATTATTTCTTTTTTTTTTTTGCTAATTGGATTTTGGTGATCAGTTTTGCTGGTTTGGTTTGTTTCTTTTGGTTGTGGTTTCGGCCTCTTCCTGTAATTATCTTCCTTTCTTGGTTGTAGCTCCTTTTATTTTTATTATTATTTTGGGTTGGCTGGTTGATGGTAATTTATTGGCTATTATTTTCTTCTTGAGATCCGTGACTTGGTTTGGTGTATTGCCTAACTTGGCTATGGTTATGATGCTTGTACTCATTGATATTTATCCTCCTTTTTTTTTTGGTGGTGTTCATTGTATTGTCGCTCGATGGATGGCTTTTAATCTTACTGGTCTTTGCATCATTTAGTTTTTGGCTAGCTTTTCACCTCACCTAGATCAAAATTTATACTGCTTTGGTTGGGTTTGGTGGATGCTACTATTTGCTTCTACACTTTTCTTGGTTATCTTGGGTGGTTTTGGCATGATGGATGATGTTGGTCTTTTCAGCGATTTCAATTACTGTGGTGGTTGGTCGAGGCTATGATGGTGGGTCATTGGTTGGCTATTTTGGGTGGGTTGGATGGATGGGTGGCTTTGGCCTTTCTTTCTTGCTCATTGGTGACATGTCTTGGTTGCTCTACTATGGTTCTCCTCTGGCTCTTCCCTTTTAGGTTTGGGTGATATGCTTTCCTATTTGCTTTTGGAGGACATGAGCTCTTGTATTTTTCTTTTTGCTCTTGGTTTTCTCTAGTTTGTATTGTTAAGGTCATTATGCTTACTCCCCTTGATGTTCCTATTCCTCTTTGGTGGTGTTCTTACTATACTTATGCTGTCCCTGATGGTTGGTTGATTTTTTTGCCTTATTCGGCTTATTTGTTTTGGTGGCTTTGTGGTTGGCTATTATGTCTACTGCTTGGAGGAGTTTGCAGCAAGATGATGGACTTGGGATGCTACAAGAGGTATTTGAAATGATGGCCTTGATGTTTCCCTCCCAATCTTCTTTTGGCTAGTAGCATTATATGTAATTGTAACCCTTCTTCTAAGTTTGGATGCTTACATATAGTGTTGCTTTGAGATGATTAAAGCTGAGCCTTTTCTTTACTTTGCTCTTTTCTTTGCTCATACTCTTTATGCTTGCTTAATTGTACTCATCCTTTCATTAGTATGTTGTAGATTCCTTTTATAGGTTGGGAGAATCTTGTAGGTGGATCTTGCTTGTATCAAAAGGACCTAGTGGATGTTGCTGTTGCGCACATGGATCTATTATTGTTGTTGATTTGGTTTTTCTTTTGCTTTATTTTTTTCCTTATATTATTGTAATAGTTAGGGGGTTTATCTCTTTAGGGCTTATTATGGCTCTTTGAGCATTTGTTTAGAAATTTACCTCCTCTAAGGATTTTTACTTTTTTTATGGCAATAAAAATTCCCTAATTTCCCTTAAAAAACCTAAACTCTAAGAATGGGCAGAAGATGGCAGGAACATCACCTTCAACTAGACTCAATCTAGAAAGGAAAGCAAGGCGAAGGTATCATGGTGGTGGGGATGAGGTGCCGGTGGATATGGAGGTGATGGTGAGAAGTGGTGGTTATGGAGGCGAGGAGCCATGGAGGTTACATTGGTGGTGGCAAAGGGAGAGATCGAGGATATGATGGTGGATCACTACCGAGACGAAACTGGAGAAATCAAGAATGCGATCCAAATTATTATGAACTGTCTTTACAAGAGACTTGTTATCTTGGGGTTTTGATTTGTTTCTATGTGAGCTCATTTTTTATCTATGTTATCGCCATGTTTTAGAAAACATGGTGTGTTACTTGGTTGATGAAATCAAAAGAAGACATGTTGAATTGAATTTGTTCTCTATTAAAAAATAAAACCAAAACCCTAAACCCATAACTAAAACATGAACCCTAGCCCTTAAACCTAAAGCCTAAACCCTAAACCCTAAACCCTAAAACTGAACCATAAACCCTAAACCTTAACCCATAAAACCCTAAACCCTAAACCCCACACCCTAAAACCTAAACCCTAAACCCTAAACCCTAAAAAAAAATAAAAGAAATAAAAAAACCATAAATCCAATACTAACCCTAAACCCTAAACCCTAAACCTTAAACCCTAAAAGTTAAAAACCTAAATCTAAAGTAAATAAAACTAAATGAAAATAAAATAAAAACCTAAATTAGAACCTAAACCTAAAAAGAAAATAAAATATAAAATAAAAGAAATAAAAACTTAAACTAAACTAAAAAAATAAAGCTAAAATAAAATTAAATAAAAATAAATAAAAACCTAAATCAAAAAAATAAACCTTAAAATAAAACATAAAATGAATTAAAAAAAAACTAAACCCTAAGCTAAAAAAACCTAAACAAAAAATAAAAATATAATAAACTCAAATAAACTAAACTAAAATAAATAAAACCTAAACCTAAATCCTAAATAAATTAAAATAAACTTAAAATAAACCTAAACCTAAACTAAAAAAATAAAACCTAAAAATAAACCTAAAATAAAAAAGCAAAATCCTAAACCTACAAAATAAAATAAAACCTAAAATTAAACTAAAATAAAAAAATAAAACCTAAACCTAAAAAATAAAATAAAATTAAAACTAAACTAAAAAATAACCTAAACTATAAAAATTAACTAAAATAAAAACCTAAACTAAAATAAATAAACCTAAAATAAATAAACTAAACTAAATAAAAATAAACCTAAATAAAATAAAAATAAAATAAATAAAAAATTAACTAAATAAACTAAATAAACCTAAACCTACTAGTTTACTTAATTTAAGAAAATTAAAAAAATTGAAAAATTAAAAAAGTTAAAAAAATTTAAAATTTTTTTAAAAAATCCTAACCCTAATCCTACAACCCTAAACCATAAACCCTAAACCATGAAACGCTAAACCCTAAACCCTAAACCCAAAACCCAAAACCGTAAACCCTAAACCCTAAAACTAAAAATAAAACCTAAACCTAAAAAATATAATAAAATTAAAACTAAACTAAAAATAAACTTAAACCTAAACCTAAACCTAAAAAATAAACTAAAATAAAAAATCTAAACTAAAATAAATAAACCTAAATTAAATAAATCAAACTAATTAAAAATAAAAATTAATAAAAATCTAAATAAAAAAATAAAATAAACTAAAATAAATAAAAAGTAAACTAAATAAATCTAAGCCCACGAGTTTACTTAATTTTTTAAAAAAAACCCTAACCCTAAATCTAACTCTGAAATTGAAACTGAAACTCTAAACTTACAACCCTACATCCTAAAACCCTAAACTCTAAACCCAAAAACCCTAAACCCTAAACCCTAAACCCTAAGCATTAAACCCTAAACCCTAACTTAAACCTAAACCTAAAAAAACCTTAAACCCTAAAACCCTAAACCCTAAACCCTAAAACCCTAAACCCAAACCCTTTCCCCTCGACCTCTCCTGAGATTTTGAATCCCTCTTGGTGGCCCCTGGGATTTATTTGGCTTTTGGCCTTATTTTTAACCAAATTCAAAGCTTGAATGACATCGATTTGCATGATGCTTCATCATTGATCATGGTCGCAGTGTTCTATTCCTGGCTCCATCTCAAATTATGGATGCTTCTAGTATCGACACTTTGGCTTGCTAATGCTACTTCTTCTACTAAATTTTTTAAGGAAGCTCGTAAGACTTCTCCTCTGATTCGTTAATCTCATTTTGATTTCTTTGAGATTTGTCACCATAATGTAATCATGTGGATGTTGAAATCTAAAACCATTTGAATTTTTCTGCTAGTAAATTTTCTTTATCGTCCAATTTGGATAATATCTCTTCTTTTCATAATCTCAAGCTTATGTGCTTTCTGATTGGTCTTATTGACCCTAAGATTCAATTTCTAATGATCTAGATTATTCATGTGTTTTTTCACGTCATTCTTATTATGTCTTTAATTGTCAAATGCAAGTGGTCATCCTCTTTTGACATTAAGGAAGAATCTCTATTGTCTCTGTGGTTATCTCTTCTAAAATGTGTATTCATTTTGTTACCCATCATGTTTTTGTCCTTTATTTGTCACCATTTACCATCCTGATCACGAATCCTAAATTCTTGTGGCTCAGATCCTTGTGGAATTAGACCTAACTAAAAAGTACTCTAAGGACGTTTGGATTGGCATTGAAAAATATTGGTATTCACTATAATTGAATTGGAGAATTATTTTTTTTCTTTATAAAATTTATGGTCATAAATTTGTAATGTTTTATTCTCTATCCCCACCTAAAATGAAATCCTTAAGAGAATGTTGTTCACCCATAATGATCCCTACTTATGTCTAAAATCATCTTAAGAATGGTAGCTATATTGATTGTTTCCTGGATATTGGGGTTAATCTTGAACAAGTTTAAATTCTACTATTTATATAAATCTTGATTGATTTTAAAATGAAGGATGATTTCTCTTCTTCCTTCTTGAATTTGAAAATTTCTATGAGAATAATAAATTTTCAAAGTTGGAAGAGGATTCTATTTCCTTTGATTCTATTCGCATCTATGCTAGCTTGATAGAAAATGAAGCTTTTAATGAAGATTTAAAATGATGTTGAGCATTCTAAAAAATATTTCACTATTTAATTTCTTTTAAATGATCTAAATCATCATCATCCTCATTTTTAATCTTGATATTCATGTTAATCATATTTTCTTAATATGGAATAAGAGGGTGAATAAACATTAGAATTTTTGCTAAATTTGACCAATGTTACTAAATCTCACTTAGAAGACTCTGGGGATGGTTTTCAAACTTATCATGCTAAAATGAAAAAAAGTGTTAAAAATTACTCTCCTAAATTGTAAAAAACACTAGATCTCCCAATATTAATTTATGGGTGGTGATTTCAACACTATTTTATTCTCTTTGAATGAAGTTGTGGCTGCTCTCCCAATATTCATTCCATGGAAGATTTTTCCAATATGATCCTTGATTGTAATATGATTGATATTTGCTTTAAGGGTTCTAATTATACTTGGCAAAACTCTATACTTTGGCAAAGGTTGGATCGATTCTTTTAATACTCATTGGATTACTCAATGGCCTATTACTGTTGATCATTTAAGTAGAACCTTGTCTGATCATGCTCCTCTTTTGGTTTCTATTAAAGATAATTCTAATAGATTACATAAATCCACTTCTTTTAGATTTCAGAAAATGTGATTCAACAAATTGATTCTTTTGATGTTGTGGCTAATAATTGGAAAGCTCCTTTACATCCTGATAATTTGATTATGGGGATGAATAGACTTTGGTTTAAACTTAAAAGACTTAAACAAAATTTGGGTTGGTGGAACAAGCATTATTTTAATAACCTTTCTTCTAATATGAAAGATATGGAAAAATTGGTTTGTGATCTTGAAATCTCTATGTCCGATCCTTCTAAGATTAAGGACTTCACTGAGGTGAAAGCCAAACTTGTTAACTTCCAAAATATGGAAGAGACTTACTTGTGCCAAAAAGCTAGTAAGCATATTGAGGATGGTGATAGAATACTAGGTATTTTCATGCTTTAGTTAATAAAAAGAGAGCTTCAAATAATATTCAAAAAATTAAAGATGACAATTTTTTTGGATTACTAAGAATAATGATATTAAGGAATGGTTATCAATTACTTTAGAAATATGCTTAGCAAGAGTTGCTCTAATGAAGCTATTTCTAAATCACATTTGATTCCTTCTATTATTACTAATGATGATAATGATTTGCTTACCATTGTGCCTAATGAAGATGAAAATGTTGCAAGTCCTTAATAGCATGAATATAGATGTTGTTGTCGGTCTGAGAGGTTTCACTACTCAATTTTTTCAAAATGTTGGTTTAATAATAAAATGATTTGATTGAGGTTGTGGTTGATTTTTTTAATGGTAATCCTTTCCTAGATATTTTATGGTACTTACATCATTCTCATACCTAAGAAAGATAATCAACTATTGAAGTGATTTTAGACTTATTCATATTTTCACTTTCTTCAATAAGTTGATTTCCAAAATTCTAACCAAAAGGCTTAGTCCTTTACTTAATAAAATTCTCTCTCTCAACCAAACTAGTTTTTTGTTAGAGGTAGATCTATTTTGATAATATTTTACTAACCCAAGAATTAATTCATGATATTGATGCCAAGACTAGAGGTGGCAACATTATTTTCAAATTAGATATTACCAAAGCCTTTGATAACATTTCTTAGGACTTTCTTTTCCATATTCTAATTTATTTGGTGATAAATTTATTTTTTAATTAAAATTGTATTAATAATGCTTGGTTTTGATAATGCTCAATGGAAGCCTTGGGTTTCTTTCCCTCTTCCTATGGCTTAAGACAAGGGGATCCTTTATCTACTTTATTTATTATCATTGTTGAGAACTTATCTAGGAGCATCAATGATTTATTCTTTAACAATCCTAGTATATACTACGTAACTCTTGGTGGTCTTCCTGCTTTCCCATTTAAGCTTTGATGATTTCATTATTTTTGCAATGCTTCTATTCATCACATCAAGCATCTCAAGTAATTTCTAAATAAATTTAGTAGAGAAAGTGGCCTTTCTATCAATGATAGAAAAGCTATTTTATCACTTCCTCTCTATCTCCAATAATAAAATCAATCAAATCGCATATCACTAATTTTAAGCATCAACACTTACCTCTAAAGTACTTGGGTGCTTCTCTTTAAAGGCCCATAATGATCCCATCTCTTTACGAGTTAATTTAAAAAATTTTAAATTAAATTTTTGGGAATTCCATTTACTTTCCTTTGGTGGGGCTCACATTTCTTAAAAGCACTCTCAATTCAATGCCTCTCTATTTGATTCAAACTATTATCCCCACTAATGTTACTCATCGAATTGATCGCTTATTTAATAAATTTTTTGGGGCTCCTAATAACTCTACCAAAAGAATGCATTGGACATCTTGGCATAAATGTTGTGGTCCTTTGGGTGAAGGTGCTCAAGGTTGCAAACCTATTCATGAAGCTATCACTGCTTTCTCTCATAAGCTCTGGTGGAATTTTAGAAAAAATGATAGCCTTTGGGATAATTTTATAATGGAAAAATATTGCTAAGGTAAACACCCTTTTATCTGTGCCTATAAAGTTGGTGACTCTCCAGTTTGGAAAAGGCTTTGCTTCATTAAATGGGTTGTCAAATCCTTAATATCTTGCGGTATTCATTCGGGTACTTCTTTCTTTTGGCAAGACAACTAGACTAGCAATGGCTCCATTGACACCCTTTTATCTACCCACTCTACTACTGCTACCAAAGTTAACTCTTTTTGGCTTAATAATAATTGGAATGAAAGTAAACTTGAGAATTATATCCCTATTTCTCTTTTTGACAATTTTAGAAATATCCCCATTTCTTCTAACTAACTGATCAAATTCTTTTAAGCTTTCTTATAATTGTGATTTTGTTCTTAAAGAGGTTTGGAATTTTATTAGAGTTAAGCGAACCCTCCAATGTCTTTATTAAACTTTGGAACAATATCATTCTCATTTCCTATTTTATTTTAGCTTAGAGGACTTTGAATAACATTATTCTAGGACTCTTTGCTCTCGAAAAAGGGTTATTGACCATCAAAATGTTATTGTTTCATATTGAAAATGTAAATCATGTTTTTGTCAATGGTGTTATTGCTTCTAAATTATGGCTTTGGTATGATGATTTATTTAATACCAATTATTTTCATGGTTCTCTTTCTTTATATCAACTTCTTGAAGTTTGTTTCAAAAAAATTGTGAAAGGTCATATTAAAGTTTTAATTGCTATTACCCTTCTCTGATTTTTCTAGATGGATAGAAATGATGCTAAATATCGTGGCACTTCTATGAACCATAAAAGGATCCTGGCTAGAACTAAAGATAAAATTCATGCTTTGTTTAATGCCAATCTTATTAGTAACATTCAATTTAGAGGCTATAAATTTGTGGCTAAAAAATTGAGTATCATTCTCGACTTGGACCTTATAAAGGTGCGAGGATTATCCATTGGATCAAACCTAAAGACAACTTGATTAAAGTGAATACTGATGGTTTTGTAGCTTCCAATAAATATGGCTATGGTGGTATCCTTAGGGATTCTAAAGGTCATTTGTGCTTTATCCTATCATCTCAAAGCCTATTATGTTATTTTTTGGAGCTTATGGTTGTTAATAAAGCTATTGAAACTTGTTTGACTAGAGGTTTTCTCAACATCCGGTTTGAAGTTGATGCTCTCTTACTTCTTTACATGCTTAATTCCAATAGAAATGGGAATGCTAAATTATTTTATCTCCTTAATCATACAAAAATATTCTTTTCAAATTTATTTTAAAATTTCCCACATCCTTCATGAAGGTAATGCTTGTGCTGATTTCCTGGCTAATTTAGGTGCCAACCTAACTGAGTTCACTTTACTTGACAACCAAACATTGCCTAGACTATTAAGAGGCTTGGTTAATCTGAATAATACTAGATTGCCTTATCTTAGATTATAATTTCTTAGCTTGGTTTCTTTTGTGTTGGTTTTGATGAGCCTTTGCTTTTGTTTGCCCTTTGTTAAACCCTCTTTGGGTTGTGGTTATCAACTTATTTTCTCTTATTGGCCTAAGCTGGGTTATGTTTTTGATCTCTTACTTTTTGATTAGCCTGGTTTTTGCTACTTGTAGGTTATTGTAAGTGCAGCCTAGGTTGTTTTGGTTTTTTTAGCTTGGTGGCATCTATCTATTTGGCTAGGTGGTTAACATAATTTTCCCTAGGGTATTTTATATCCTCCTTTGGGTTGTGGCTATGCTATAGGTTTTTCTTTCTATATGGGTTTTACCTCTTTTTGGGCTACGTGGTGGTTGAGGTGGGTTTGTTGGTTGGGTTGGCTAGCTTTGTGTTATTTGATGGCTCATTATTTTGGCTATTTTCTTCATTTTGTTGGTGATCAGGGGTTGTTGGTGGTTTATCTCTGCTTGATTTTGGCATCATGGAGGTTATTGGTTGGATGTTATTTTCTCTATTTTGTTGAGGGGCTTGGTGGTCATTTTGTTGATTTTTTTTTTTTTTTGTTATGGTTTTAACCTCCCTATATTGGCCTTCCTCTTTGGTCGCAATGGTTTTGGGTTTGATTTTATGGATTTAGTTGAAGATTATTTTTGTGGCTATTAGTTGGCCTAGGGTGCCTTTATTGTCTTCTATTGGTTGGTTGTAGTCTATCTTACTTGGCTTTGTACCTTTTCATCTTTGGCTTTTCTACTTGGATTGGATTTTCCTTGGTTTGGCTTCCGCTTCTACCCTTTCCCTAGCTATCTTGCATGATTTTGGTTTGATGAATGTTGTTGGTCTTTACACTAACTTGGGTTTTCTACTGCTGTGGTGGTTGGCTGGGTTGGTTGGAGGGGTGGCTATTTTGGCCAATTTTTTCTGCTCCTTTGGTGAATGTTCTGGGAACCTGCTAGTGTTCTTTCAGTGACCTATATTTTTGGTTTCCTCGTGGTTTATTTTGTCTCTGGCTATGTGTAACCCCTTTTTCTATTTGAGTGATTCCTGTCGCCCACCCTTTCTAGTTAGTGGGTGTTTTACGGCTCATTTTTCTCCTTTATTAGTGGAGGATATGAGCACTTGTATTTTTCTATTTTGCTCTTATTTATCTCTGGTTTGTGTTGTTACCCCTGTCATGATGCTTGCTCTTTTGGATTTTGTTATTCCTTTTGGTGGTGGCTTTGGTGGTGCTCATTTGCATTACTACTATCCCCGATGGTTGGTTGATTATCTTCCTTATTTGGTTGTTTTGGTGGCTTGGTGGTTTATGTTTGTGTTTGGAGGATTTTGCACCTTGTTGGATGAAGGACTTTGGATGATGGGCTACATGAGGTATGCTAGCTTTGATGGCCTTGATGTTTCCCACTCTTTCTTCTTTTGGGTGGTAGTTATATGTAATTGTAACCCTTCTCAAGTTTGGCATACATAGTTGTTGCTCCTTGAGATGATTAGAACTCTGAGCCTTTTCTTTACTTTTACTCCTTCTATTTGCTCTTACTTTTATGTCGGCTTAATTATACTCATCCTTTCAAAAGTATGTTATGATTTCTTTATAAGTAGGAGAGTCTTGTAGGTGGATCTTCGGTATCAAAAGGACCAAATGAAGTTTGTCGGTGCTCACATTGATTTTCTTGTTGATTTTTTGGTTTTTCTTTTGCTTTCTTTCCTCATTATTGTAATAGTTAGGGGGTTTACTCTTTAGGATTTATTGTAGCACTTTGAGCATTAGCTTAGAGATTTACCCCCTCTAAGGAGTTTGTACTTTTTCTTTGTGGTAATAAATATTTACCTAATTTCCCTAAAAAAATCCTAAACTAACCCTAAACCATAAACCCTAAAAAGCTAAAAACCTAGACCTAAACTAAACAAAACCTAAAAATAAAATAAAATAAAAACATAAACTAAAACCTAAACCTAAACCTAAACCTAAACCTAAACCTAAAAAGAAAAACATAAACACTAAAACCCTATACCCCAAACCCTATATCTTAAACCATAAACCCTAAATACTAATCCATAAACCATAAAAACCTAAAAACCTAAAAACTTAAACCTAAACTAAATAAAACCTAAAAATAAATTAAGTAAAAAAAACTTAAACCAAAATAAAATAATAAAATAAAATAAAATATAAACGTAAACTAAAATCTAAACCTAAATGTAAACTTAAAAATAAACAAAAAAAGAAAATAATATAAAAAATAAAAACTAAACTAAAATAAATTAAATTAAAACCTAAACTAAACTAAAAAGATAAAAAACTTAAATAAAATAAAAACTAATCCTAAAATAAAAATAAAATAAACCTAAAATAAAATAAAATTATAACTAAATAAAAACCTAAACCTAAAAATTAAACCAAAAAATAAAACTTAAAAAAATAATCGAAACCCTAAACTAAAAAAAAACTTAAACCTAAACCTAAACTAAAATAAACTAAACTAAAATAAATAAAACCTAAACATAAACCTAAAATAAACTAAACTTAAACATAAACTAATAAAATAAAATAAACTAAAATAAACCTAAACCTAAAAAATAAACCTATAAGAACCTAAAACCTAAACCAAAAAAAACATAAAAAAACCTAACCTAAACCTAAAAAAATAAAGCCTAAACCCAAAAAATAAAAAAAATAAAAAAACTAAACTAAAGTAAACCTAAAGAATAATCTAATCCTAAAAATAAACTAAAATAAAAAAAATCTAAACTAAAGTAAATAAACCTAAAATAAATAAACTAAATTAAATAAAATAAAAGTAACCAAATAAAATTAAAAAAAAAATGAACTAAAATAAATAAACTAAACCAATAAGTTTAAATTAAAATTAACCCTAAACCCTAAAACTAACCCTAAACCATAAACACTAAATCCTAAACCTACAATGTTAAACCCTACCCCCTAAAAAACCCTAAACCTTGAATGCTAAACCCTAAACTTAAACCCTAAAATTATAAACCCTAAAACCCACCCTAACCTTAAACCTTAATCCTAAATCCCAAATCCTAAACCTAAACTTAAATTAACTAAATAAATTAAAAAAAACTTAAACCCTCAAACTTAATAAACCTAAACCTAAACCCTAAGAATGGGCAAAGCCATGACAGCATGAACATCACCATCAACCAGGCTTAGTCTAGATCTGGCAGTGGAGGCTAAGGAGAAGGTGGTGGTTATCATAGTGGTGGGGGATCCGAGGTCTGGATATGGAGGTGGTGAACACCGACATTATGGAGGCCTGCAGAGGTACATGGTGTGGTGGCAGGGTGGGATTAGGATATAATGTTGATCTACCCGAGAGGTTGGTGGTTTTGATGGGAACTGAGAAACAAAGCCGTGATATGGAATTGTGTCTTTAAAGTAGAGATGGTTCTAAATTATCTACGGTTTTTGATAGCCATGACAGTATCATCACAGCACTCGCCTAGATAGTGGAGGAAGGTGTGGCGCTTATCACAATGGTGGTGGGGATCCGAGGTGGATATGGAGGGGTTATGGAGGCGGAGGGAGTAGAGGGTGGGTGAGTGAGATCATGGATATAATGTTGAATCCCACTACTCGAGAGGCCACGGTGGTTTTGATGGGAACTAGAGAAACTAAAGAACGACCGATCCGATCCGCTGCATATGGAATTATGTCTTTATAGTAGAGATGATTCTAATTATCTAGGGTTTTTGATTTTCTCTATGCGTGCTCATTTTTTATCTATTTCATCGCTTGTGTCTTAGAAAACTTGGTGTGTTACTTGGTTGATGAAATCGAAAAGAAGAAATGCTGAATCTGAGTTTGTTCTCTATTAAAAAAAACCAAAAACCCTAAACCTAAAACCTAAACCCTAAATCCTAAAGCCTAAAAATAAAAAAAAAAAAAAACCTAACCCTAAACGTTAAACCCTAAACCCTAAACCCTTAAATCCTAAAACCTACAATCTTAAAACCCAAACCCTAAACTATAAACCCTAAACCCTAAATCCTAAACTCTAAAAACCAAAAACCTAAACCTAAATTAAGTAAAATAAAAAAATAAAATAAAATAATAACCCAAACTAAAACATAAACATAAACCCAAACCAAAACCTAAACTAAAAAGAAACTTAAAAATAATCTCAAAATAAAAACCTAAAACAAAAACATAAAAAAAGAAGATGAAAACCTAAACCTAAACATAAAAATAAAATAAACAAAATGTAAACCTAAAAAATAAAATAAAAATAAAACTAAACTAAAACCTAAACCTAAACCTAAACCTAAACCTAAAAAAATAAACTAAAATAATAAACCTAAACTAAAATAAATAAATGCAAATTAAATAAGATAAACTAAATAAAAATAAAAATAAACCTAAAGAAAAAAATAAACTAAATAAACCTAAACCTACAATTTTACCTGATTTTAAAAAATAAAAAATCAAAGAAATTTAAAAAATTAAAAATACCATAACCCTAAACCTTAAAACTAACCCTAAACCCTAAACCCTAAACCCTAAAAAACCCTAAACCCTAAATGCTAAACCCTAAACCTAAACCTTGATATTATAAAACCTAAAACCCTAAACCTAAAACCTACAACCTACAACCCTAAACCCTAAACCCTACACTGTAAAACCTAAATCCTAAACCTTGAAAACCTGAAAACAAAATGTAAAATTAAAAAAATAAATAAATAAAATAAATAATAAAACCTAAGGCTTAAAAAAACAAAAATAAAATAAAATAAAAGCCAAAACTAAAACCTAAACATAAACCTAAACCTAAACCTAAAATTAAAATAAAATAAAATATAAAATAAATAAAATAAAATAAATAAAAACCTAAACTAAACTAAAAAATAAAATAGACCTAAGAATTAAAACCTAAATAAAATAAAACTAAATGTAAAATAAACATAAAATAAAATAAAATAAAATACAAAATAAAAAACCTAAACCTCAAAAAATAAAATTAAAAATAAATAAAAAATAAAACCTAAACCCTAAATTAAAAAAAAAATTGAACTTAAAATAAAAATAAAATAAATAAAATAAAATAAACCTTAACCTAATCTAAAATAAACTAACTAAAATAAATATAATCTAAACCTAAACCTAAAATAAACTAAACCTAAACCTAAACTAAATAAATTTTAAAAAAAAACTAAAATAAACCTAAACCTAAACATAAAAGATAACAAAAAATAAACCTAAATAAAACCTAAACCTAAAAAAAAATAAAAACCTAAACCTTAACCCAAAATAAATAATAAAACCTAAACATAAAATAAAATAAAAATAAAATTTAACTAAAAAATAAACATAAACCTAAACCTAAACCTGAAAAATAAACTAAAATAAAAAACCTAAACTAAATTATATAAAAAAAAGCCTAAATAAAAATAAAAATAAAATAGACTAAAATAAATAAAAATTAAACTAAATAAACCTAAACCTACTAATTTACTTAATTAAAAAATACCTAAATCTTAAACCCTAAAGCTTAAACCATAAATCCTAAAGCCTAAACCTTAAACCCTAAACCTTAAAACTAACCCTAAACCTTGAACCCTAAACCCAAAACCCTAAAAAACTTTAAACCCTAAAACCTAAACCCTAACACTAACCCTAAACCATAAACCCCAAACCCTAAGCCATAAACCTTAAACCCTAAAACCCTAAACCCTAAACCCTAAACTAACCCTAAACTATAAACACTAAACCCTAAAAACCCTAAACCCTAAAAACCCTAAACCCTAAACCTAAACCTCGAACCTTAAACCCTAATGCTTAAACACTAAACTCTAAATCCTAAAGCCTAACCCTAAACCCTAAACCCTAAAAAATTAAACCTTAAACCCTAAACCGTAAACCTTAACCCTAAACCCTAAAAATAGTAAGCATAAAACCCTAAACCCTAAACATTAAACTCTCAACCCTAAACCCTAAACCCTAACCTTGAAACCCAAACCCTAAACCTAAACCTAAAATAATTAAATAAATTAAAGAAAATCTATACCCTATAACCTAATAAACGTAAACCTTAAGAATGGGAAAAACCTTGATGGCAGAAAAATCAATGTCAGCCAAGCTCAATCTAGATCTCATGGTGGAGGAGAAGGTGGAGGCCACGGTTGTCATAGTGGTGGTAGGGGATCTAGAGGTGCTGGTGGATATGGAGGTGGGAGGAGCAATAGAGGTTACAACCATGGTGGTGGCCGACGGAGAGATCTAAGATATGATGGTGGATCATTCTACTCGAGAGGTCGGGGTGATTCTACTAGGAACTAGAGAAACTGAAGAATGATAAATCCAATCAATTGCTTATGGAACTGTGTCTTTATAGTAGAGATGATTCTAATTATCTAAGTTTTTTGATTTGCTCAATGCTAGCTCATTTTTTATCTATGTCATCGCTTATGTCTTAGATAACTTGGCGTGTTACTTAGTTTGTGAAATTGTAACAAGGAAATGTTGAATATGAATTTGTTCTCTATTAAAACAAATCAAAAACTATAATCCTTAAATTAAAAATTGGTCCCTAGACCAAAAACCTAAAACATAAACCCTAAATCATGAACCTTAAAAACACTAAACCCTAAATCCTAAACACTAAACCCTAAACCATAAACCATAAAACCTTAAACCCTAAATCCTAAACTCTAAACCCTAATCCCTAAACATTAAATCCTAAACCATAAATAATAAAACCTTAAACCCTAAACCCTAAACCCTAAACCCTAAACCCTAAAACCTAACCTTAAACCCTAAACCCTAAACCTTAAACCCTAAAAACCTAAAAGGCTAAACCTAAACTAAATAAAACCTAATAATAAAATAAATAAATAAATAAATAAGGCTAAACTTAAATAAAATAAAAAATAAAATAAAGTAAAAACCTAATCCTAAACCTACCAATAAAATCCAAAACTAAAAGTCTGCTACTTATGATTAGTTATGAGCTTGCATATGGATATAAGTATAAAGACATGCATAGTGTAGTCTTTCTTCTCTTTTCTTTTAGTATGGTTTTGAATAGGATTTTGAAAAGTGTATAGTTCTTATCAAAAGAACATAACACTTGCCTAATTCCCTTCCTATTCATTCCTATACTATTACTTAAGAAGGGTATCTACACTTGCACATATAAATTGCATAAACTAAAATAAATCAACCAACACACTTTTTGCATCTTTCTTTTCCCTTCATTTCTTTTGTACATATACTTTAGGGTTTAGTATTTAGGCTTTAGGGTTTAGTGTATTTTAGGTTTAGGGTTTAGGGCTTAGGGCTTTTGGGTTTTTCTATTTTAGTGTTTAGGGTTTAGGGTTGTAGGTTTAGGGTTTAGGGTTCAAGGTCTAGGGTTAGATTTAGGGTTTAGGGTTTAAAGTTAGGGTTTATTTATTTATTTTTATTTTTTAAAATTTTTTAAAATTTTATTTATTTATTTTATCTTTAGGGTTTAGGTTTAGGGTTTAGGTTTTACGTTTAGGGTTCAAGTTTAAGTTTAGGGTTTAAAGTTTTTTGTTTTTTTAATAGAGAACAAATTTAGATTCAAGATTTCTTCTTTTCGAATTCATCAACCAAGTAACACACCAGGTTTTCTAAGACATAAGCGATAACATTGATAAAAAATGGGCACGCATAGAGCAAATAAAAAACCCTAGATAACTAGAATCGTGTCTACTATAATGACACAATTCCATAAGCAGTAGATTGGATCGACCGTTCTTCAGTTTCTCTAGTTCCCATCAGAACTACCTAGACCTCTTGAGTTGCAAGATCCACCATCATATTCCAGATCTCTCCCTCCACCACCACCACGGCTGTAACCTCCATTACTCTTCGGGGCTCCATAACCACCACTACTCTGACCACCACCTCTATATCCACCAACACCTTTAGATCCCCACCACCACTGCGATAACCGCCCCCTCTACCTTCATCTCCCTCGCTAGATCTGGACTGAGCCTTGTTGATAGTGATGTTCCTGATGTAAAGATTCTGCTCATTCTTATAGTTTAGGTATAGGTTTCAGTTTATTATGTTTTTGGGTTTAGGTTTATTTTTTAATTTATTTTTTTAATTTAGGTTTAGGTTTAGGGTTTTGGGGTTTAGGGTTAGGTTATGGTTTAGTGTTTAAGATTTAGGACTTAGGGTTTAGGGTTTAGAGGTTAGGGTTTTAAGATTTATTCTTTGAGGGTTTAGGGTTTAGGGTTAAGGTTTAGTGTTTAAGGTTTAGGGTTTAAGGTTTAGGGTTTAGGGTTTAGGGTTGTAGGTTTAGTGTTTTTTTTTCTTTTATTTTGGGACATTTGTGCGAATTTAATCGCAAACTCACACACACAATGCATGTGCAAGGACTTGAACCCAATACCTCTTGGTTGAAAGCCAAAACTATCAACCACTAGGCTGAGTTACCTTGCACAAAAATTTCCCCAAATTTATAATAAAAATATCAAACTATAATATAATGACACCACTTAGGTGGGTCCAAATGAGGTTGTAGGTTTAGTGTTGTAGATTTAAGCTTTAAGGTTTAGGGTTTAGGGTTTAGGATTTCGGGTTTAAGGGATTTTTTTTTGAAAAAAAATTAAGTAAACTAGTAGGTTTAGGTATATTTAGTTTATTTTTTTAATTATTTTAGCTTATTTTATTCTTTTTTTTAATTAGGTTTATTTTTTATGTTTAGTTTTCTTTTCGTTGAGTTTTATTTTTATTTTATTTTTAATTTTTTATTTTTAGCTTTAGGTTTAGGTTTTAATTTTTTTTGTTTGGGTTTTAGGTTTTTATTTTAGGTTTATTTTTAAGTTTTACTTTTTTTAGTTTAGGTTTAGGTTTATTTTTAGTTTATTTGATTTTATTTAATTTATGTTTAGTTTATGGTTTAGTTTATTTTAGGTTTAGGTTTACGTTTTATTTATTTTAGTTTAGTTTATTTTGATTTAAGTTTAGGTTTATTTTATTTTATTTTATTTTATTTTTATTTTATGTTTAGGCTTTTTTTTAGTTTAGGGTTTAGGTTTTTTTTTTTATTTTACTTGTAAGTTTATTTTTTAGGTTTAGGTTTTTCTTTAGTTTTTATTTTATTTTATTTTTATTTTACATTTAGTTTTTATTTTATTTAGGTTTTTTATTCTTAGGTTATTCTTATTTTTTTGTTTTGTTTATGTTTTTATTTATTTTATTTTAGTTTATTTTATTTTATTTTATTTTATTTCTTTGGTTAAGTTTTGATTTTTGTTTAGGTTCAGGGTTTAGGGTTAAGGGTTTAAGGTTTTAGGGTTTAGAGTTTTATGGTTTAGGGTTTAGGGTTTATGGTTTAGTGTTTAGGCTTTCGGCTTTAGGGTTTTTAGCATTTAGGGTTTTGGGTTTAGGGTTTTTTTTTTGTTAAAAAGAGGAATTTTTATTTCCAAAAGAAAAGGATACAACGTCCTTAAAGGGGATAAATCTCAAAGACTATTGCTCAAAGAGCTACAGAAAGACCTAAAGAGGAAAATCCATTAACTAATATAGAACAAAATGAAAAGCAAAAGGAAAACTAAGAAAAGAATAGCAACCACACAGAATCCCTGAGCAGGTCAGCAAACCACCTGAAGAGACCCAAGAGCAAATGAAGGAAACCTGCAAGAAAAAACTAAAGTAGAAATAACCACAATTGAAAGAAAATAAATAGAGATAAAGATGAAGGACAGAAAAGCTAAAGAAATGGCCTAAGCTCTATCACAAAAATTAGAAGTGGTAAATGAACTTTGTGTGCAGCCAAAATCTGGAAGGAGGGTTACATTCATAAAAAATTCTACCAACCGACAAAAAAGGGTAAACATCCTAGCCATCATAGCCAACAAACCTCTCAAAGGCACTCAAGCACACACCAATAACCAGCAAAGATCTACAACCAACCACCAAAAAAGGAAGAACAATAACAGAGGTACCAGCCAAAGGGACCAACAATAGAAAAAACTGAGCCAACAAAGAAAAAATTCCAAGTGGCACGACCATCCAACCACCCAAAAGTAGTAGGGGTAAGAAATAAAGTTACCAACCAAGGAGGAAATACTAGAAATAGAAGTAGGGGGTGGTGTAGGGGGGAAGAAGAGAAGCAACCAGCAAACTCATCAACTCCAACCACTAAAGCAACCAAGAAAGGCCCCAGCAACCTTCAACAAAAGTAAGTAATAATAGAACCACCAAATCCACAAAGAAAGTAAATACACCCAAACCAAACCAAACTAGCTAAAAGGAAATAAGGAAGAGAAGCACAACAAACATCACATCTAGAAGGCACCCTAAACTAGGAAGCAAGGAGACCAACCACAAAGCCACCAAAGAAAGCCAACCAACCAACCAAAAGCCAAAATAATAAACCCACAAGAGATACCATAATAAAGTAAATAAAAGAACAATACTGACAACCAAAATAAGTTAGCATTCCAACTTGTAAACTATAAAAATAAAATAAGAACAAAAAGCCCTTAAGAAAGAACAGGAGCAAATAGTAATCGAACAAACCAAAACCACCAGAAGCTCCTAAATAGAAGCCCCAAGAAAAACACCAATAGAATTGAAAGATAAAAAAATTAAGAAAATCTAACCTAAGGAAAATTAGATTTATCTAAATTAGACAACCCTCTTAATTGCTTACAAATAATTGCATTGGTAAAAAATGTAAAATCAAAGAAATTACACCCCGAACCATCTAAGAAATCTGCACAAGCATTACCTACTCTTAAAATATGATTAAAAGAAAGTTTTGAGATAATAGCTTTAATTTTTCTAATTAAATAAAAAAGCTCACCATTTCCCTTATGGTTAGAATTGATCATAACAACAACCATCTGAACATCAAATTCCAACCAAATAGTATGAAAATTTCCATCCAAACAAAGCCTAAGAGCATGATAAATCCATCAATTCAACAAAATAAAACATTAGAGAGAGCTGTGGAAAAATCCAAGATAATATTCCTAAGATTATTTATAAAAAAATACCACCACAACCCGACTTGTTATTTTCAATAGAGCCATCAATATTAATTTTAATACAATAATTAGGAGGCTTAATCTAATGAATAATTTTATAATCTGGAGATGAGTCACAATAAGGAAAATCAATACCCAATTTAGAGGCAACAAACTTGCAACCTCTAAAATTAGACCACTAAGAAGAGCAAATCATATGTAAAGTCATCTTTAGTAAATATGATTTATAGGCACATTTTAAGCCAAATAAACCAAATCAAAGTAATAGCCACCACACTTTTGATATGCCCTTTAATAGTATTAAGAAAATAAGAGTCAAGAAGTTGCATTAAAGTTAAATTAAAATTAAAACAACTTAATTTAAATAAATCCTCATGCCAACCTCAAACTTTAGAGGCAATGGTACTATAAATAAAAACATGACTAACATTCTCAATATGAAAGCAACACATGCATGTAGAGGGTAGATAAACACCTTTGTCCAAAAGTAAAGAATCAACAATAATATAATCCCTTAAAATTCCCCACACAAGAATAGAATAAGTAGGAATAATATTATTCTAAATTTTAAGGAAAACAGGAGAAGAGGATTTTTTAACTATAATATAGTGCCAAGTATCTTTAAAAGAAAATTCTCCATTACTATAAATTTTGAAAAGAATTTGATCTGGAAAATTACCATCAATAAAAATATTGATGATGTTATTACTAATCAAATCAGGAATCAAATCATTCAAAAGAGAGAAATTCCATTCACCATTATAAATAAAATGACTAATTGTCAAAGAAGAAGTAGAGTGAGTATTAAGCAAAGAATCAATGGAAAAATCCCCCATCGAGTTATCTTGCCAAAAGAAAGAAGGTCTATTATTAATACCCCAAAAAATGAGAGGTTTCACTTTCCATTTAATATCATAGAACTGTTTCCACACAATTGAGTCACCATGTTTATAATTACAAATTAAAGGATGATTACCTTTGCAATATTTAAATTTCATGAATTTAGCCCAAAGACTTTCATTTTTTGAAAATTCCACCAAAGGTTTTAGGAAAACACATTGGTGGAATCCATCAAAGATATGCACCCAATACCACGTTCATAAATAGTACCATACATATTAGACTAAGAAGTCCAATGAAGCTTTTTGGCCGGATTCTTAGTGCCCCAAATAAACTTATTAAAAGGTCTTTCAATCCTGATATGAACATGAGAAGTAGGAAAAATATTAAGCAACATGTAAAAAGGTACAAAATAAAGAATACTTTTAATAACAATTAATCTACCACCAAAAGATAAAAAAATGAAATTAAAGGGTAGAAATTTTATTTTGAATAGTATGAATTACCTCATCAAAGAGATGGGGTCTCTTACGGCCACAATATAAAGGGGAGCCTAAATATTTAATTGGAAAATTTTGATGAGAAAAAACCAGTGATATCCTTTATTTTATTAATTCTATGAACATAAATTAAAGTAGAAGTGATAAAACAACTTTTATGAGAACTAATCAAAAGGCCACTTTCCTTTTCAAATTTAATTTAAAAAATCCTTAAGCTTTTTTAACATAATCTAATGAGCCATTACAAAAAATTATGAAATCGTCAAATAAAGCTTAAGTGAGAGATAGCTAAACCACCAAGATTCTTGAAATAAATACTAGAATTCTTCTGAAAAAAATAATTAAGCCAATGAGACAAATTTGCAACCATAATAATAAAATGTGATGGAGAAAAAGGATCACCTTGTTTTATACCTTAAGAGGAATTAAAGAAACCAAAGTTTTCACCATTGATAACTAATGAAAACTTAGCATTTCTAATTATATTGCTAACCAAATAAACAAAATGATTACAAAAACCAAATAAAGTAAGAATGCTATTAAGAAAATCTAAAGAAATATTATCATAAGCTTTGGTGATGTCAAACTTTTAAAGTAAATTTCCACCTCTAATTTTAACATTCAAATCATGAATCAATTCTTGAACAAGTAATATGTTATCTGAAATAGTTTTATCTTTCACAAAGCCAGTTTGATTAGGAGAGATAATCTTAGGAAGAAACTTATTAAGCCTATTAATCAAAATTTTAGAAATCAATTTATTAAAAAAAAGTATAAAGACTAATAGGTCTAAAGTAATTTGAAAAGTGAGGTTTATCTTTTTTAGGAATAAGAACAATAGAAGTGCTAGTAAAATATTTAGGAATAGAATTCCCTTGAAGAAAATCCTTAACAACATTAACAAGATTAGTTTTAATAATAAACCAAGCTTTTTGAAAGAATAAAGTTGTGTAACCATCCAACACTGCAGAGTTAGCAATCATACAATTAAGAATATTAAAAATTTCCTCATCATAAGGAGGAGTAACCAAGCACTCTTTATCCTTAGTAGACATAATAGAAGGGATGATAGAGGGATTGGATAATTATTCAAATTGACAATTTTTATTTAAAAAATCTTTAAAATAATTAAGAGCAGAAGAAAATATGTCCTCTTTTTCAGTAAGCCAAGAACTATCAAAGTTCTTAATTTTATGAATGCAACCATGAACTCTCCTTTTCATTATCAAAGCATAAAATTATTTAGTGTTTATTTCCCCCCTTAGAAGGATGTTTAGAGGTAGTTTTTTGTCTCCAATAAGTCTCCTCCATATCTTGAAACTTAATAAGATTTTCTTTAGCTTTAGCATGATTAGAACAGAAAAAAGTATTAGTAATAACAAGTTCTTCTAGATCTTTCACCTTTTGTTCCATATTCTTGATATTATCAAAAAGAATTTTAAAGTAGTTTTCATTGCACCAAGTGATATTATGCTTAAGCCTTTTAAGCTTAAGCCAAAATCTCATCATACCAAATGCAGAATAATTTGGAGAAAGAGGAGCACACCAATTATAAGCAATAACATCAAGAAAACTTTTATCTTGTAACCACATATTTTGAAAACAAAATTTTTTGATCACATTATTGTTATGAACAATATCCTTAATAGAAATCAAAAGAGGAGCATGATCCAAAGGAAGTTCTACTAAGATGCTCCACTGAAGTTAAAGGCCAACAATTTAACCAATAATTATTAAATAAAGCATGATCCAACCGTTGCCACAATCTATGATTATTCCAAGTAAATTAAGAACCAATGAAATCAACATCATGAAGATTACAGTCCAAAATTATATTTGCAAAATCTTCCATTGAATGTAAACTTGGCAAATAAACCCCTTTCTTTTCATTCAAAGAAAGGATCATATTGAAATCCTCACCAACAATCCAAGAATCATTAACAATAAAAGCAAAATTAGAAAATTGTTCCCAAGGAATTCTCCTCTCTAACATGTTACAAGCAGCATAAACAAAAGAGCCAAAAGCATGATAATCACCAAATAAAATATCCACATTAATAACTTGATGAAAAATCATTAAAAATATTAATAGAAAAATAATTATTCTAAAATAGCCAAATCTTATTATTGCTATTGAAATAGAAATCAATCATCCTGGACGCATGCCTTATTTCATAAGAAAAAATAAGAGGTTCAATAATAACCAAGAAACCAACATTATAAATTCTATAAAGATTCCTAATTCTAAATCTATTAGCAAGAGTACCAATGCCCCTCATATTCTAAATAAGAAAGTTAAACATTAATTTTTATTACGCAAAGAAGATGATGAAGATTGAGTAGATCTAGAAAATTTTAGAGGATAATTTTTAAACTATTTTTTCCTTTTCAGAAACATAGATTGAAAATTGTTCTCATTCTCCATGGATTCATCATCAGAAAAAAAAAATTTGTCATCATTATTAACGATATATTTAGAGAAGATCCCGTTTGACAAGAAGATAAATCCTCTTTCTCCATTAAATGAGAATTATCACTAAGCAGAATACCATTCAGAATAACAATTAAAGAAGGGATAGAAATAGATTTATTAAGCAAACAAACACTTGGCTGCACATTATCAACAAGCTCCATACCATCAGTCTTTGCCAAATTCAAAGAAGATAAAACAAGATTTTCTTCTAAAGATTTTTGAGGCAAAATAATAGAATCATTTTCTATAAGATTTTCAGCAACTTCATCACAAATCTCCTTGGAATCAAAAACTAAAACAAAAAAATCATCCACTTACAAATTTTCAAGAATGATAGATATAATAGCAGCTGAAACCTGATTACTCCACAAAATAGTTTCAAACATTTTAACAAGCTTATCACTACCACTTACATTGGGAACAACATTATAAAAATAAATAATTTCATTCACAGCACCATTATCCTTTTCATTTAAAGTAGAATTTCATTTATCACTTTTAAATCTCCAATTTTTCCAGCAACCTTAGGATCTTTAACCACTTTCTTTCGAAGATGTTGATGAGTAACAAAACATTCTAATACATCATGGCCATGAGTTTTGTAATGATTGTAAAAAGCAGTGAAGTTTTCAAACTCAACCTGCTAGAAATATCCATATTTATTAGATCCAATCCACACCTCCTTAGGAAATTTCTTTGTTACATTAATTTCAATAAGGATCCAAGCAACTAATAGCTTGGATTTGCCTGCAGTTGCTTGATCAATTTATAAGGGTCCACCAAAAATAGAACCCACAACATGCAAGAATTATTAATTAACAAAGTGAACCCTAAGATTAGGTAAAGATAACAAAACCAGTGCTATAGGAGATTCCCCTTTAATGTCAAAAAAATGGAGTCCACTTAAGAATATGTATTTGATAGTTTTTAACATAATAAGATCAGTGAGCAAAGATATGACTATAATCAAGGTCATTAGACAATTTAATCAGCACATGTCTACCATCCAGTAAACCAATCAAAAAACTCCGGAAAGATTCAAGTCATGAAAGAAAAACCAAATTTCCTCCATACTAGGATTCCAAAAAATTTTTTTCCAATCAATGTATACGCATAATGCTCGGCTAGTTTTTCAGTATCCAAGTCAGAGCACATAATGGTTGGAACACCTTTGAAGGTTGTATGAACCAGGTTTAAAGAAAGATCAAAAGAAGTTGAAGAATCCTTACCAGATAAGGCATCTTTGAATGATTAAGAGGAAAAAGGTTTATTATACCTAAAGAATCGTGAAAGAAGAGCATTGTTTTCCCAAGTATTCATAGAACCCGATGCCATGTCAATTAGTACCACTTAAGAACCGAACAAGGATTAGCTAAAGGCCGAAGATCCGGAGCCAAACCATAAGAAATTTCTGGAAAACTAGCCCATAACATCGAGAAAGAGAACAAAAAAGTAAGGGATTCAAGAATTGCCATAGCTCAGGATGGGAAGGGGCTACAGGACAAGTTTAGGATTTTGTTTTAGTTTTTAATTTATTACAGGTTTAAGGGTTTAGGTTTTCTTAGTTATTTAGTTAGTTTTAGGTTTAGGGTTTATGTTTTTTAAGTATTTTTATTAGTTTTGTTTTAAGATTTAAATTCTTTAGTTATTTATTATTTATTTTTTATATTAGTTTAGTTTTAGTTATTATGAGGTTATTATTATTATTATTATTATTATTATTATTATTATATTATTATTATTATTATTATTATTATTATTATTAGGTTTTGGTTTAGTTTTTTTAGGGAGGGGGGCAGGTGGGTTTATTATTTTTTGGATTTTGTTTAATTTTAGTTATTAGGGTTTTAATTTTGTTTTATTAGTTCAATTTTAGGGTTTAGGACTTTATTAGTTTTATTTTATTTGGGGGTTTTATTTTTTATTAGTTTTGGAGAGGGGGATGTTTAGGGTTTAGGTTTTCTTAGTTTCATTAGTTAGGTCTGGTTTTTATTTAGTTTTATTAGTTATTATTATTATTATTTTATTCTTGTGCATCACCTATATTTAAGAATAAAGGTGATGTACAAGAGTGTGTGAATTATAGAGGAATTAAGTTAATGTGCCATACATTAAAATTATGGGAGAGAGTAATTGAGCATAGGTTACAATGTGATACAGAAGTTTCTCACAATTAGTTTGGTTTCATGCCAGGTAGATCTACTATGGATGCTATACATTTGTTAAGGGGTTTGATGGAGAAGCATAGAGAAAGTAAGGAGGATCTACATATGATATTTATTGATTTAGAGAAAGCTTATGATAAAGTTTCAAGAGATGTTCATTGGAGAGTTCTAGAATAGAAAAGAGTTAATATTGGTTATATTCAAGTCAAGGATATGTATACTAGAGTACTTGTGTCCAAACACAAGGAGGATTGACAAAATATTTTCCTATTTTAGTTGGATTACAACAACGATCCTTTAAGCCCTTATCTTTTTACTTTAGTTATGGATGTTCTTATTAGGCATTTACAAGAAGATGTACCTTGGTGTGCTTTTGTTGATGACATTCTTCTTGTTGATAAGACTAGAGAGGAGTCCAGAAACTTGAATTATGGAGGTCAACTAGAGTCTAAAGGTTTTCATTTAAGTAGATCCAAAACTAAATATATGGAGTGTAATTTTAGTTGTAGAAGTTCTAGTGGTAGTGTTGTGACATTAGGAGAACAAGTCATTAATAAGAGTGAGCGTATATTTAGGCTCTATTGTTCAAAATGATGGTGAAATAGATGGAGATGTTATTAGTAGAATTCAAGTTGGATGGTTGAAGTGGAGGAATGCATGCCTATTATGTGATAGAAAAGTTCCACTTAAACTTAAAGGAAAATTTTATAAGATGGTAATAAGACTGAATGACTTATGGTGCGAATGTTGGCTAATAAAAGAGAAGCATAAGACTAAGTTATGTTAGAGATGAGGATGCTTAGGTGGATGAGTGGCTTTACTCTAGAGATAGAATGAAAAAAATGAGTATATTCGGGAAAAGTTGGAGTAGCTCAGTGATAAGATTAGGAGTGTTGCCTTAGATGGTTTGGCCACATAAAGCGTCCATCCATGATGATTAGGAGATTAGATGCATTAGATTTGCCTTATATTAAGAAAGGTAGAGGTAGACCTAAAAGACTTGGTTAAGATGTATAAAATGATCTTAGTATACTTGATTTAAATGAGAATTTAACACATAATAGGACACAATGGAGATGAAGGATTCATGTAGCCGACCCCACCTAGTGGGATTAAGGCTTGTTGTTGTTGTTGTAATATTTTTGAGGGTTTATGTTTTTATTAGTTTTTTATTAAGGTTTTAGCTTAGTTTTAGTTTTTAGTTTTATAGTTTTAGTTTTATTATTTTAGGTTTTGTTTTTTAGTTTAGTTAGATTTTAGGTGGGGGAGGGGGGGGGGGGTTTAGTTTATTTTTTTATTAGTTCTAGTTTTTTTTATTTTGGATTTAGTGTTTAGGGTTTAGGATTTTCTTTAATTAAGCTAGGTTTAGTTTTAGGTTAAGGATTTTATTTTTTATTAGTTAGTTTAGTAGGGTTTTGAATTTAGTTTAGGGTTTAGGATTTTCTTTAAATTAAGTAAACCGACAGTTTAGGTTTTAATTTATTTATTTATTTTACATTTTATTGATAGTTAATTTTATTTTTATTTAGTTTAGTTTATTTATTTTATGTTTATTTATTTTAGTTTAGGTTTTTTTATTTTATTTATTTTTAGGTTTAGGTTAGGTTTTATGATTTTTAGTTTATTTTTATTTTATTTTTTTTTATGTTTAGGTTTTATTTTTAAATATTAGGTTTAAGGTTTAGGTTTTATTTAGGTTTAGGTTTTTATTTAATTTTTTTTTGGTTTAGGTTTTAGTTTTTTATTTTATGTTTATTTTTTGGCTTGATTTTTTAGTTTAGGTTTAGGCTTATTTTTAGTTTATTTTATTTTATTTAGTTTAGGGTTTAAGTTTAGTTTAATTTAGGTTAAGGTTTAGGTTTTATTTATTTTACTATAGTTTAGCTTTAATTTATTTTGTTTATTTTAGATTAAGGTTGTTTTTTTAGATTAGGGTTTAGGTTTTATTTTTTATTTATTTTTAGGTTTATTTTTTATCTTTAGTTTTTTATTTAGTTTTATTTAAATTAATTTTAGGTTTATTTAATTTTTATTTTATGTTAAGGTTTGATTTTATCTAGGTTTTTTATTGTTAGGTTTCTTTTACTTTTTTTAGTTCAGTTTAGGTCATCATTTATTTTATTTAATTTTAATTTTAATTTTTTATTTTATTTTATTTTTAAGTTTAGGTTTAGGTTTTAGTTTAGGTTTTCTATTTCATTTATTTTATTTTATTTTATTTAGGTTTATGTTTTTTTATTCATTATATTTTTAGATTTATTTAGTTTAGGTTTTTAGGTTTTAGGTTTGGTTTAGGGTTTGGGGTTTGGGTTTAGGTTTAGGGTTGCAGATTTTAGGGTTTAGTTTTGGTTTATAAATTAGGATTAAGGTTTAGGGTGTGGTTAGGTTGTTTAGGTTTGTGGTTTAGGGTTTAGGTTTAGTGTAGGTTTAGGGTTTAGGTTTTGTGGGTTTAGGGTTAGTGGTTAGTGGGGTTTAGGTTTAGGTTTGTAGGTTTATGGTTTAGGGTTTGGACAAGTTTAGGGCTTCTTTAGGGTTTATTTTATTTTATTTTTTAATTTTTTTTTAAATTAAGTAAACTTGTAGGTTTCTATTTATTTAGTTTATTTTTGATTTACTTTAGTTTATTTTACTTTAATTTTCATTTATGTTTATTTTTAGTTTTTTTTAGTTTAGTTTATTTATTTTAGGTTTATTTATTTTAGTTTATTTTTTTGTTTTAGATTTAGGTTTAGGTTTATGTTTATTTTTTAGTTTAGTTTTATTTTTATTTTATTTGTTAGGTTTAGGTTTTATTTTTTATTTTTAGGTTTAGGTTTAGGCATTTATTTTATTTTTTTAGGTTTAGGTTTTAGGTTTATTTTTAGGTTTCATTTTTTTAGTTTAGGTTTAGGTTTATCTTTAATTTATTTTATTTTATGTAGTTTTGGTTTAAGTTTAAGTTTAGTTTATTTTAGGTTTAGATTTAAGTTTAGTTTATTTTAGCTCAATTTATTTTCATTTAAGTTTAGGTTTATTTTATTTTTATTTTAGGCTTATGTTTTTTTTAGTTTAGGTTTTAGATTTTTTTATTTATTTATTAGGTTTATTTTTAAGTTTAGGTTTTCATTTAGTTTTATTTAATTTTATTTTATTTTAAATTTATTTTATTTTAAATTTAGTTTTATTATATTTAGATTTTTTTTATTTTAATATTTTATCTTTTAGTTTATTTAAGTTTCATTTATTTAGCAATAATGCAACTGAACGAAGCATATGTTTTCTTTATTTTGTTTTTATGTTTATAGGTTTATCTAAGTTTTATTTTATTTTATTTCAGTTTAGGTTTTATCATTTAGGTCTTTATAGTTAGGTCAGGCCTCATTCAGGTTTGTGAGCTCTTAGGGTGGCCCAGGGTTTTAGAGTTTAGTCAGTTTAGCCTGTGGTTCATTTTAGGGTTAGGTTTAGTTAAGATTTGAGCTATGGTTAGAGCCTAGGGTGGTCAGGCTCAGGGCTCAGGCCCAGGGCCCAGGGCCCAGGTCAATCAGGCAAGGTATAGGTTCAGTGGGCCTAATAGTTTAGGATCAGCCTCAGGATTAAGGATTTGGCTAGTTTTAAATTACAAACCCAGTGTTATTTAGTTTTTATATTTTCTCATTTATTATTATTTATTTTATTTTAGCTATTTATTTTATATTTTATTTTAGTTAAGATTTTTATTTTAGTTTATTTTTTAAGGTTTATGTTTTTTATTTATTTTATTTTATTTTTATTTTTAGGTTTAGATCTTTTATTTTATTTAGTTCAGGTTTTTTTATTTTTTTTTTTTTATTTTTAGGTTTTTGTTTTCATTTATTTTGGGTTATTTATTTTTTTTATTTTTATTTGTTTAGTGGGTTAGGTTTAGGTTTGCTTTATTTTATTTTATCTTAGGTTATGTTTTTTCTAAAATTAGGATTAGTTTTTTTTTTTTTTTTTAATTTTATTTTATTTTTCAAGTTTTTTCTTTTTATTTAGGTTTTTTTTATCTATTTTATTTTATTTATTTTATCTTAGGTTTCTAGTTTTATCTAGGTTTTATTTTTTTCATTTTATTCATTTAGGTTTGTACTTTTTCATTTATTTAGGCCTATTTAGGCTCTAGTTTCTATGTCTTAGGTCAGGGTTTAGGGCCTAGGGTT
>JAKCPB010000700.1:0-206025 GCA_021442155.1 Cymbidium sinense | reverse complement strand
GTTTATGGTTTTGGATTTTTTGGTTTAGGGTTAGGGTTAGGGTTTAGGTTTTTTTTAATTTTTTTTTGAAGGAAAGATTAAAATTTTATTAGCATAAAATAAAAAGATACAATGTCCTTAATAAGGGTAAAGCTCAAGGATCTACTACTCTCAGGGTTACAGGGAACCTAAAGTGCTAAACCCACATCTAAGGATAAAGAAAAAATAAAGAGAAAAAGAAACAGCTAAAAAAGCAAAAGAGGAAAAGACACAGATGAAGACTAATATAATATAAGTAAAAAATAGTCAAAAGACTAGTTAGCAGTGGGTCATGAGTTGACTAGGTAATGATCATTCCATCTAAATAGTTCAAAAAAATCTACAAAACACTAAAAAGGCAATAATCATAGCTAATAAGAATAAGGATAAAGAAACCAATTAGAGAGTGATGAGAAAGAAAAGGCTCAGGCTTAGTTAAGATCTTCTCAAGAGGCAACAATGCATATGAGCATCCAAACTTCCTAAGAAGGGTTACATTCATATGCTACCAACCAAAAAGAAGATATGGGTATCAGGACCATCATAGACATACTTGATACAAGCCAACATAGAAAGAATGTGGCCAAAGGATTCCAAAACGCATTAGCAAACAAAGAAATAGCTAGCCAATGCCACAACAATAACCAACAAAACCATAGACTAATCAGCGACCACCAAAAGATACAAAGGTCGGTGATAGAGCCAATGAAGAAAAAATTCAAGGGACAAGCTAATTGAAGCATGGCAAAAACTACTACAATAGCCCAAAGAGACTAAAATAAAATAAAAAAAATAACAACCATCATTCAAATAGACATCAAAGCTCCAAGCAAAGGAGCCACAACCTATCCATCGTAGAGACAATCTAGGTATAGAAAGGATGCCATCAATCAATGAGTGACAAAAAGCTACCAGGTATCTGCCACCAATAAAATTAGCCATAACTAGGTCAAGAAGGAAAAAACCACAAAGCAGCTATCCTCATGCCAATCAAAAGAAAAAAATAGCTAACAAATTAAAATCCACAACACAAACTAGGAGAAATAACCAAAAAATATTGAAATGATGAAACCTATTCAAATCTTGAAGAGACTAATAGCTACCACTCAACAACCAACCATAACAGCAGAGGATCCAATATCAAAAGGGAGGAGGCCAGCCATAATAAAAGGCAAAACTAAAATAGAGCCTAAAATAGGTGGAAAAAACAACAAAAGGCATAGCCACAACCCTCTTAAAGATCATAAAAAAACCTAAAATTAGAAATGATTGTTATCCAGTTGGAAATTTTAAAGAAGAGAAAATAGGACAGAGGTAAGCAAAGTCCCCTTCAACCCCCATAGATCAAGCAGCGACAATGAAGGAGAAAATAGAAAATTTGCAAAATGTTTTATTTATTTAGTTTATTTATGTTTTAAGTTTATTTAGGTTTGGGTTTTATTTTTAGTCTTGGTTTAGGTTTAGGTTTTTTATTTTTAGGTTTAGGTTTAGGTCTAGGTTTATTTAGTTTTAGTTTATTTAAGTTTAGGTTTATTTTTATTTAAGGTTTAGGTTTAGGTTTTATATTTTCATTTATTTAGTTTTATTTTTATTTTGGTTTAGGTTTATGTTTTAGGTTTTATTATAGGTTTAGGTTGATTTTATTTAGTTTATTTAGTTTAGGTTTAGGTTTTTATTTTTTATTTATTTAAGTTTAGGTTTAGATTTTATTTTATTTTTAGTTAGTTTATTTTAGTTTAATTTAGTTTAGGTTTATTTAGGTTTAGGTTTAAGTTTAGGTTTAGGTTTAGGTTTTAGTTTATTTCTAATTTTATGTTTAGGTTTTATTTTTTGGTTTAGAATCTTTTTGTTGATTTAGCTTATTTTTAAGTTTAAGTTTTAGGTTTAAGTTTAGGTCTAAGTTTAGGTTTATTTAGTTTAGATTTTTTAATGTAGGTTTTATTTATTTTGGTCTATTTAGTTTAGTTTAGAATTAGGTTTAGATTTTTAGGTTTAAGTTTTAGTTTAGGTTTAGGGTTTTAGGTTTTAGGTTTATTTTTATCTTATTTAGTTATGTTTTATTTTTATTTATTTATTTTAGGTTTACCTTTATTTATGATTAGGTTTTAGTTTTACTTAAGTTTAGGTTTAGGGTTTTAGGTTTAGGCATGGTTTAGGTTTTAGGTTTAGTTTAGGTTTATTTATTTTATTTAGTTTAGATTTATGATTTAGGTTTAGGTTTATTTTTTTTTTAGTTTATTTACTTTAGGTTTAGGTTTTATTATTTAGGTTTAGTTTTAGGTTTAGGTTTAGGTTTAGTTTTTAGTTTTATTTTTTTAGGTTTAGGTTTATTTTTCATTTATTTTATTTAGTTTAGTTTATTTAAGTTTAGGTTTAGGATTAGGTTTAGGTTTATGTTTTATTTTTCAAGTTTCTTTTAGTTTTTTTTTATTTTTTAGTTTTTTTTATTTATTTTAGTTTAGGTTTAGGTTTATTTATTTAGGATTTAGTATAAGTTCAGGTTTAGGTTTATGATTAGGTTTAGGTTTTATTTTAATTTTTTAGGTTTAGGATTTTAATTTAGTTTATTTGAGTTTAGGTTTTTATTTTATTAGGTTTAGGTTTATTTTATTTATTTATTTTAGTTTAAGTTTAGGTTTAGGTTTTAGGTTTTAGGTTTAGGTTTAGGTTTATTTAGGCTTAGGTTTAGGTTTAGGTTTATGTTTTATTTATTTATTATTTATTTTATTTAGCTTTAGGTTTTACATTTTTTTTAAGGTTTAGGTTTAGTTATTATTTAGGTTTAGGTTTTTTAGATTTAGTTCTTTTTAGTTTTTTTAGTTTTTAGTTTTATTTGGTTTAGGTTTAGGTTTTAGGTTTAGGTTTAGGTTGGGATTAGATTTAGGTTTTAGGTTTAGGTTTATTTAGGTTTATTTAGTTTAGTTTAGGTTTAGGTTTATGTTTTATTTTATTTTATTTATTTATTTTAGATTCATTTATTTTATTTAGTTTATTTATTTAGGTTTAGATTTAGGTTTAGGTTTAAGTTTTTATTTTTACTTTTATTTTTATTTTAATTTATTTAGTTTAGTTAAGGTTTAGTTTTAGGTTTAGGTTATTTTTAGTTTTTAGGTTTAGGTTTAGGTTTATTTATTTAGTTTATTTAGGTATATTTAGTTTATTTATTAGGTTTATTTAGGTTTAGGTTTAGGTTTTGATTTTAATTTATTTAGCTTTAGGTCTTTAGTTTATTTAGTTTTAGGTTTAGGTTTTAGTTTAGGGTATATGATTTAGGGTTTAGGGTTTAGGTTTAGGGTTTAGGGTTTTTTGGGTTTTTTGGGTTATAGGTTTAGGGTTTAGGGCTTAGGGTTAGTTTAAGTTTTAGGGTTTAAGGTTTAGGGTTCAAGGTTTTTTTAGATTAAGTAAATTGGAAGGTTTAGGTTCATTTAGTTTATTTTATAATTTTATTTAGGTTTATTTCTTATTTTAGTTTAGGTTTATTTATTGTAGGTTTTATTATTTTAGTTTATTTTTTTTATTTTAGTTTATTTTTTAGGTTTAGGTTTAGGTTTATGTTAATTTTTTAGTTTAGTTTTACTTTTATTTTATTTTTTAGGTTTAGGTTTTATTATTTTATGTTTAGGTTTTATCAGGTTTAGGTTTTATTTTAGGTTTATTTTAGGTTTATATTTTAGTTTAGGTTTAGATTTATTTTTAGTATATTTTATTTTATTTAGGTTTATGTTAGGTTTAGTTTATTTTAAGTTTAGGTTTAGGTTTTATTTATTTTAGTTTAGTTAATTTTAGTTTAAGTTTAGGTTTATTTTATTTTTATTTTACGTTTAAGATTTTTTTTAGTTTAGGGATTAGGTTTTTATCTTTTATTTATTTATAGCTGTATTTTTAGGTATATTGTTTAGATTTAGGTTTTTATTTAGTTTTTATTTTTTTTTGTTTACTTTATTTTTATTTTATGTTTAGGGTTTATTTTATTTAGGTTTTTATTTTTAGGTTTATTTTATTTTTTATTTTAGTTTAGGTTTTTATTTATTATCTTTTAGTTTAGTATTTATTTTTCATTTTATTTTATTTTTATTTTTAGGTTTAGTTTTAGGTTTTAGTTTAGGTTTTTATTTTATTTATTTTATTTTATTTTGTTTAGGCTTAATTTTTTATTTATTTTATATTTAGGTTTTATTTAGTTTAGGTTTAGGTTTTTAGGTTTTTAGGGTATAGGGTTTAAGGTTTATGGATTTGGGATTGGGGTTTCGGGTTTAGGGTTTAGGGTTGTAGGTTTTAGGGTTTAGGGTTTAGGGTTGTAGGTTTTAGGGTTTAGGGTTTAGGGTTTATAGTTTAGGGTTTAGGGTTTAGGGTTTTAAGGTTTAAGGTTTAGTGTTTAGGGTTTAGGGTTAGTAGGGTATAGGTGTTTAGGGTTTTGGTTTAGGTTTTAGGTTTTAGTTTTTTATGGTTTAGGGTTTAGGGTTTAGGTTTAGGTTTAGGATTATTAGGGTTTAGGGTTTAGGGTTATAGGTTTAGGGTTTAGGTTTATTTATTTAAGTTTGTTTATTTTAGTTTAGGTTTATGTTTATTTTATTTTGTTCATTTAGGTTTACATTTTTTAGTTTTGGGTTAGTTTTATTTTAGGTTTATTTTTTTATGTTTAGGTTTTTATTTAGTATTAATTTTATTATATTTTTGGTTTATTTTATTATTATTTTACGTTTAGTTTAAATTTTTATTTTTATATTATTTTAGCTTCTATTTTATTTTTTATTTTATTTTATTTTTAATTTTTTGGTTTAGGTTTAGGTTTAGGTTTAGTTTAGGTTATTTTATTTTATTTTATTTAGGTGTAGGTTTTTTTATTTATTTTATTTTTAGGTTTTATTTTGTTTAGGTTTAGGTTTTTAGATTTTTAGGGTTTACGATTTAGAGTTTAGGATCTAGGGTTTAGGTTTTATTTATTTTTGTTTAGTTTATTTTAGTTTAGGTATATGTTTACTTTATATTATTTATTTTAGGTTTAGTTTTTTTTTAGTTTAGGGTTTTGGTTTTGGTTTATGTTTAGGTTTAGGTTTAGGTTTTATTTATTTTAGTTTAGGTTAAGGTTTATTTTATTTTTATTTTAGATTTAGGTTTCTTAGGGTTTAGGTTTTATTTTATTTATGTTTTATTTTATTTTTATTTTAGGATTTATTTTATTTTATTTTATTTATTTTATTATATTTTAGGTTTAGTTTTATGTTATTTAGATTTTTATTTTTTTAGTTTAGTTTAGGTTTTATTTATTTTATTTTAATTTAGTTTTTTTTAGGTTTAGGTTTTATTATTTATTTTATTTTAGGTTTTATTTAGTTGGATAAGGTTTTTTCTTTTTAGCATTTATAGTTTAGGGTTAGTGGAGGTTTAGGGTTTAGGGTTTAGGTTTAGGGTTTTGGGGTTTAAGTTTAGGGTTTTAGGGTTTAGGGTTTAGGGTTTTAAGGGTTTAAGGTTAGGGTTTAGGTTTTAGGTTTAGGGTTCACATTTTAATTTAAGGTTTCTGGTTTTTTTTAGCAGAGAACAAATTTAAATTCAACATTTCTTCTTTTAGAATTCATCAACCAAGTAAAACACTAATTTTCTAAGACATAACAATGACATAGATCAAAAATGAGCACATAGAGCAAATAAAATACCTAGATAACTAGAACCTTCTCTCTGTGTATGAACCGGTTCCATAGATGGTCAGTCGTTCTTCAATTTCTCTAGTTCCCATCAAACCCCCCTCTCTAGATCCACCATCATATCCCTCCAGCCACCATGGTTTTCTGCTCCCCTCCATAACCAACACTACTCTGACCACCTCTTCTATATCGACTATCATCTCTAGATCCCCCACCACCACTGTGATAACCGTCACCTCCACCTTCACCTCCACTATCAGATCTAGACTAAGCCTAATTTATTATGATGTTCCTACCGTAAAGGTTCTGTCTACTCTTAGGGTAATGGTTTATTAGGTTTGAAGGTTTTTTTTAATTTATTTAGTTACATTAGGTTTAAGTTTAGGGTTTAGGGTTTAGGGTTTAGGGTTCAGGGGTTATGGTTTAGAGTTTATGCTTTTAGGATATAAGGTCTAGGGTTAGTGTTTAGGGATTTGGGTTTTAGGGTTTAGGGTTTATGGTTTATGGTTTAAGGTTTAGTGATTTGTCTTTAGGGTTTAGGGTTTTGAGGGTTTAGGGTTAACTTAAGGTTTAGGGTTAATTTAGGGTTTAGGGTTTAGGGATTTAAAGTTTAGGGTTTAAGGTTTAGTTTAGGTTAGGGTTAGGATTTAGGGTTAGGTTTAGGTTTAAGTTAGTTTAGGAGTTTAAGTTTAGAGTTTAGGATTAAGTTTAGGTTTTTAGTTTAGTTTAGGTTTTAGGTTTAGGTTAGGTTTAAGGTTAGTTTAGGGTTTAGTGTTTAGAATTTAGGGTTCAAGGTTTAAGGTTTAGAGTTTTCATGAATTAGGGCTTAGGGTTTAGGGTTTAGGTTTTAGGTCTAAGGTTCAGGTTTTAGTTTAGGGTTTTAGTTTTCAGGGTTTTTTTAATAGAGAACTAATACAAATTCAGCATTTCTTTTTTTGGTTTTTAGTTTTGGGTCAAGGTTCATTCATTCTTAGGGTTTAGGTTTTGGTTTAGGTTTATTAGGTTTTAGGTTTTAGGTTTTAGGGTTTAGGTTTATTTTTAGTTTATTTACTAACTTTAGGTTTAGGTTTAGGGTTCAAGGTCTAGGGTTATGATTTAGAGTTTAAGGTTTAGGATTTAAGGTGTAGTGTTTAGGGTTTAGGGTTTAGGGTTTAGGGTTAGTTTTAGGGTTTAGGGTTTGGGGTTTAGGATTTAGGGTTTAAGGTTATTTTTTAAAAAAAATTAAGTAAACTAATAGATTTAGGTTTATTTAGTTTGTTTAGTTTATTTTTTTAATTTATTTTTATTTTATTTATTTTTTTATTTAGGTTAACTTTTTATTTTTATTTAGTTTAGTTTATTTATTTTGGGTTTTCTATTTTTATTTATTTTTTTGGTTTAGGTTTTGGTTTAAGTTTATTTTTTAGGTGAGTTTTATTTTTATTTTTTTTTTAGGTTTAGCTTATATTATTTATTTTTATGTTTATGTTTAGGCTTTTATTTTATTTTTTTAGGTTTAGGTTTTTTATGTTTTTTTTCGGTTTATTTTAGGTTTTATGTTTTTTTTTTTAGGTTTAGGTTTATTTTTAGTTTATTTTATTTTATTTAGTTTAGGTTTAGGTTTAGTTTATTTTAGGTTTAATTTATTTTAGTTAGTTTATTTTAGTTTATGTTTATTTATTTTATTTTATTTTTATTTTAGGTTTACTTTTATTTTTTAGTTTAGGGTTTATGTTTTATTATTTATTTATTTTTAAGTTTTATTTTTTTGGTTTAAGTTTTTATTTAATTTTTATTTTATATTATTTTATGCTTATTTTTTTAATATTTTACATTTCATTTTTAATTTATTAAAGTTTTTCATTTTCAGGTTTATTTTATTTTTTATTTAGTTTTGGTTTTTCTTTATTTTATTTTTAGTTTTTTTTTTAGGTTTAGGTTTAGGTATTTATTTTATTTTATATTTTTATTCTATTTAGGTTTAGGTTTTTTTATTTATTTTATTTTTAGGCTTTATTTAGTTTAGGTTTAAGTTTTTAGGTTTTTAGGTTTTAGGGTTTAGGGTTTTGGGTTTAGGGTTTAGGGTTTAGGGTTTAGGCCATAAGAGAATGGCCTAATCCCTAGTTTAGCGACACAGGATCCCTCTTTATATTTAATCCAGCTCAATGGGGTGATAATTTCAATAAGACCCTTATTGATCCTAGTTGGGATGTTGAGAAGAAAGAAGTCATGAAGGATCTAGACAAGTGTTTTGGAACCAATATTAATAGGTGCAACAAGACCAACATGGGCAGGAGCACCGACTTTATATTTCGCAACCTCTTCACTGACTTCTTTAAGATCACCTTTCATAAAAATTAGCTCAATCGGAGTTTAGGGTTTAGAGTTTTAGGGTTTATGCCTTAGGGTTTAGGGTTTAGGGTTAGAGTTTAGGATTTAAAGTTTAGGGTTTAGTGTTTAGGGTTTAGGGTTTAAGGTTTAGGGTTTAGGGTTTAGGGTTTAGGATTTAGGGTTTATGTTTTTTAAAAAAAATTAAGTAAAGTAATAGGTTTAGGATTATTTAGTTTATTTTTTATTTATTTTGGTTTATATTAATTTTTATTTTTATTTAGGTTTATCTTTTATTTTTATTTAGTTTAGCTTATTTATTTTAGGTTTATTTATTTTTTAGTTTAGGGTTTTATTTTAATTTATTTTTTTTAGGTTTAGGTTTATTTTTATTTTTTAGGTTTAGGTTTAGGTTTTATTTTATATTTTTAGGTTTAGGTTTTTTTATTTTAGGTTTATTTTTAGGTTTTACTTTTTTGTTTAGGTTTAGGTTTATTTTTAGTTTATTTTATTTTATTTTGTTTAGGTTTAGTTTATTTTAGGTTTAGGTTTAGTTTTTATTTATTTTAGTTTAGTTTATTTCAGTTTAGGTTTAGGTTTATTTTATTTATTTTATTTTATTTTTATTTTAGGTTTATTTTTTTTAGTTTAGGGTTTAGATTTTATTTTTTATTTATTTTTAGGTTTATTTTTTAGGTTTAGGTTTTTATTTAGTTTTAGGTTAATTTTATTTATATTTTACACTTAGGTTTTATTTTATTTAGTTTTTTTATTCTTAGGTATATTTTATTTTTTTAGTTTAGTTTAGGGTTTAGGGTTTTTTTTAACTAAAAGGAAGTTATTGCTCAGAAAATAGGTACAAGAATAGAGACTAAACTCAAAAGAAAAAAAATTTATAAATGAGCTATAGGAGAATCTAAAGATTTTAGTCACTAAACTAATTCATCAGCAATAAAGAAAAAAAAAAGACAAAACTAAAAAAACAAAAGACAACAAAGGGGAAGAATCCACGGAGCTCCAAAAGAACTTCCAAAGAGACTAAGATCCATAAGAAAAGGAAACCTGCAACCTACAACTAAAGAAAACTCCAGCCATCTAAGTAAAAAGGGACCACAAGTAAGACTCTAGCTCCCTCCAAGAAGAAGAAGAGACCAACTAAAAAAGAGAACCTATAACCTACAAGAAATCTCAGCTAAAAGGAGATCAGAAAACATAAATAGAGAAAAACTCAGGTTCAGATATGAGAAAAAAAGGATAATCACAATAATGAGAGCTTCAATCTAAGTGTATCCGACTTCAAAGAGTTACAAATAGGATAGTCTCAAACCATAAAATATCAAGGAAAAATCCATCATATCATCATAGCCATCCCAACCATAGAAAAATACAAACCTATCATAGAAAAGTGAAGCTAAAGAAATACATGAGGGAGCAACATATAAAATTAACATAAGGCAATCCCAACAAAACCAAATATGAACACCTCTTAAAGAGGGAGAGAATAGAAGCTCACAAAAAGAAAAGAGCCCTCAAGATAAAGCCAATAGAGCCCAAACAACATCAATCAAAAGCCTCAAGGCACCAAGCCAACAAAACCCACAACACCAATCCAAAGCCACCAAGGGACAACCAAAGGAAGAAAATAATAACATAGACCACACATAGATCACCCAAGAAAAATAGTGAAAGAGTAAGAGCCAAACCAATAAAAGAAAAGAAGAAGAAAAGCTAAAATAAACAACTAGAAAACAACCAAATGGACAAACCAGATGCTAGGGACAAAATCCAACCTACCACCAATGAAGAGAGAAAAGCACCAACCAAGAAAAATAGCAGAACAAAACCACCATCACAAACCAACCGACCAAAGGGCACTAAAAAACAAACCGAATCACCAAGCTAGAAGGAGAGATTAAAATAGCCAATACTCACTAGCAAGAAAACACACAAAAGCTCAACCAATAGAAAAAACTACTAAAAGCAAAACCTCCATGGATAGGAGAGATTATTTACAAGAAGCTTTGGAATGAGTAACGCTCAACAAGTGAGGAGGGGCATAAATCTAAACACATTTTCTTTCATTTTCTTCTTGTAAATAGTTTTTTAGCCATGGCCTTTCTCCAAAAAAATCTCCATCCAAAAATTAATCAATATTGTTATAAAATGCATGGGGATCAACAGAAGCTATCAATTTCAAAGAAGAGCATTGAGAATCAGAAGTTAAAGATGTAGCAGAAACAACTTTATTAAGAAGATAATTATCAATATTTTCACCTTCCAACATAATCGAGGTGTCTCCTCCTATCTTCATTCATAAAAGAAGCAAGAGAATCAGATTTTGTAAAATCTTCATGTAAATTAAAATAAGATCTAAACACACATATAACATATCTAGACATTTACCAAAGAAAAACCATCATTTTGAATGAATGAGAGAATTATCACATGAATCTAAATCTTATTTTTTAAAAGAAGGATCACCAATATTAACAAGATTATCAGGACCATAAGTTAAAATATTAGAAATAAGAACATTCTTATCACCATCATTCTCAATCAAAAAAGCAAAGAAATAGCCTCTTTCCCATGATCTAAAGTAGGTGTTAGCATTCAACAATGTTAGAACCATCATCAGGAAAGGACATATGCACAACATCCAAACCATTAGAATCATTAACCATAACCTCAAAAGTCTTCCTTTATTAGAATCATCAAATGAAACACTTAGAGCATGATTATTAGTTACAACTTTTTCAGAAACATCAAAATAACCTTTGAGATTAGACAGATCATTAATAGGTAAAACTTTTTTAGAAGATCTAGTTTTCAAAACATCAAAATTTTAAAAAGTAGAATTTCCATTATCCAACTTGAGAGAATCATCAATTTTTCAACAATTGAATTCTTATTGGTGATTTTCTTCCTAAGAGAGAGATGAGCAATAAAGCATTCAGAAATTTCATGCCCATGAATCTTACAATGATTACAAAAAATGGGAAAGTTCCAAAAAATAACTTTCTAAAAGTAATTGCATTTCTTTGAATCCAACCAAATTTCTTTTAGATATTTTTTAGTAATATCAATCTCTACAAGAATTCTAGCAACATACATCTAGAAGCGGTTGTTGCGATCAACTTATAAAGGCCGACAAAAATCAACCCAATAGCATAAATAATTTGATGATTAAAGAGATGAATCACAAGTTAGGTAAATAATCCAAATGGAAATAATAGGAGACTCTTCATTAACATGAAACATAGACGTCCACTTCAGAATACACATTTGATAATTAAAAACATAGTAGGAATGCCTAGAAAAATTCTTCTTTAATCAAGGTCATTAGAAAGTTTAATCAAAACATGCCTTACATCAATCAGCCCAACAGAAAAAGAACCAGATAAATTTAAGCTATGAAACAAGAACGAATATCTTCCATCTTTGGTCATTTAAATGAAAACTTTCCAATCGAAGAAAAAGCAAAAAGCTCAACTAATGTTAAATATCCTCATCTAAAATCATAATTATTGAAGTACCTTTATAAGTAGTATGTAGCAAATTCATAGGAGGCTCGATGGAGGAATTCTTACCAGCTAAAGCAACTATGAAAGGTTTAGTAACAGTAGGTAATTTAGAGGTAGGATTACCTAAAATTTGATACTAGCGGATCCATCGGTAGATGGGATTTACCCATGGATTTGAAGAAGTCGATACCATGAGTCACGCATGATGATAAGAACAGGTCGAGATCAGTCCAACATCGACAATCTATAGGGAATCCAAGAGAAAAAAGTTCTCAAAAATTCACCAAGAACATGAGGTATCCCAAAATCACCCATTAACAACATTTAGTTTAGTTTTAGGGCTTAGGTTTTAGGTTTAGTGTCTATTAGTTATTATTAGGTTTTATTAGTTCTAGGTTATTATTAGTTTTTATTATTAGTTTTATGTTTAGTTAGTTTAGTTTAGTTAGATTATTAGTTTAGTTTTATTAGTTTTAGTTTTAATTATTATTATTTTAGTTGGGGGGGGGTTAGGTTTAGTTTATTAGTTTATTTGTTTTTTTTTGTTTATTTGTTTTGGTTTAGTTTATTTTAGTTTTATTAGTTAGTTAGTTATTATTTAGTTAGTTATTATTATTATTGTTTATGGTTTTATTATTATTTAGGTTTTAGTTAGTTTTAGTTAGTGATTTAGTTTTATTAGTTTAGTTTTGTTAGTTTATTTATTAGTTCATTAGTAGTTTATTAGTTTATTAGTTTAGTTATGGGTTTAGATTTATTAGTTTATTATTAGTTTTTAGTTTAGTTTATGGTTTAGTTTTTTATTAGTTATTATTAGTTATTTATTATTTATTATTATTATTAGTTTGGTTAATTGGTTTATTATTAGTTTTGTTTTAGTTTAGTTTTTTCCTTTAGTTTATTATTATTAGTTTATGTTTATTTATTTTTTATGATTATTTAGTTTATTTATTTAGTTAGGGTTTAGGATTTAGTTATTTAGTTATTTATTAGTTAGTTTATTATTAGTTTTATTATTTTATTGGTTTATTAGTTTTAGTTAGTTATTTTATTATTATTTATTATTATTATTATTATTTAGTTTTATTAGTTAGTTTAGTAGTTTTATTATTATTAGTTTAGTTTATTAGTTTGTTTATTTATTTATTAGTTTATTAGTTATTAGTTAGTTATTATTAGTTTTAGTTTTTATTAGTTATTATTAGGTTTTTAGTTTATTATTTATTAGTTTATTAGGTTTTATTAGTTAGTTATTAGTTAGTTTTAGTTTAGATTTATTATTAGTTTATTAGTTTTTTTAATTATTATTTAGTTATTATTATTATTAGTTTTATTAGTTTAGTTATTAGTTATTTTACTTTAGTTTAGTTTATTATTATTAGTTTTATTAATTTGGGTTTTGGGGTTTTGGTTTTAGTTTATTTATTTTTATTATTATTATATATTATTATATTATTATTATATTATTATTATTATTATTTATTATTATTATTATTATTATTATTATTATTATTATTATTATTATTGTTATTATTATTAATTTAGTTATTATTGTTATTAGTTATTTATTTAGTTAGTTTTGTTATTTTTTGTTAGTTATTATTAATTTTATTAGTTAGTTTTTATTTAGTTTATTATTATTTATTAGTTTAGTAAGTTTAGTGTTAATTTTAGTTAAATTTTTTTTTTCATTATTTAGTTTATTATTATTATTAGTTTTTTTATATGTTATTAGGTTTTATTATTATTTAGTATTTTTTTTATATTATTAGTTATTTTTTTAGTTTAGTTTATTTTTTTATTATTATTAGTTTATTAGTTTAGTTAATTTTATTAGTTTATTATTATTAGTTAGTTTATTATGTTTTGTTTTATTATTAGGTTTAGTTTATTTATTTAGGTTTTATGTATTATTTAGTTTATTAGTTTAGTTTATTATTATTATTAGATTAGTTATTAGTTTTATTTAGTTTAGTTTATTATTATTAATTTAATTGTTAGTTTATTAATTATTTTATTTTAGTTTATTAGTTTTTTTTAGTTTTATTATTAGTTTTAGTTATTATTATTTAGTTAGTTTATTTTTAGGTTTAGATAGTTTATTAGTTTATTAGTTTATTAGTTTAGTTGAGTTATTAGTTTTAGTTATTAGTTAGTCATTATTATTAGTTATTTATTAGTTATTTAGTTAGTTTATTAATTTTAGTTTATTAATTATTAGTTTTAGTTTACTTAGTTTAGTTATTATTAATTTAGTTATTGGGTTTAGTTTTATTATTATTAGTTATTATTTGGGTTAGTTATGTTTATGGTTTATATTTATTAGTTAGTTATTTAGGGTTTAGTTTAGTTAATTTATTAGTTTAGTTTTGGTTATGTTTTGGGTTTAGTTTAGTTTTATTAGTTTTATTAGTTTAGTTTATTTTTTAGTTAGTTTATTGGGGTTCTTTTGTTTATGTATAATTTAGTTATGTTATTATTAGTTTTGTTATTAGTTTTTAGTTTTGGTTATTATTAGTTAGTTAGTTTAGTTACTTTTCTTAGTTATTTTAGTTTTAGTTTTATTAATTTTATTAGTTTTAGTTTATTAGTTTTAGTTTTAGTTTTTAGTTTTGTTTTAATGTTACATATTAGTTTTTAGGTTTAGGGTTTGGGTTTAGGGTTTTGGGTTTAGGTTTAGGGCTTAGGTTTTTTTGTAGGTTTAGGGTTTAGAATATGGTTTATTTTTTTATTTTTTATTTTTTTTTAGGGTTTAGGTTTAGGTTTAGGTTTAGGGTTTAGGTTTGTTTAGGGTTTAGGGTTTTAGAACAAATTCAACATTTCTTCTTTTTAATTTCATCAACCAAGTAACACACAAGTTCTCTAACACATGGCGATGACATAGATAAAAATGAGCACACATAGAGCAAATCAAAACCTAGATAACTAGAATAGTCTCTACTATAAAGACCAAGACCATAAGTAGATCGGATCATTTGTTAGTTTCTCTAGTTCCCATCGACCACCACCTCTCTCTCAGTAAGATCCACCATCATATCCTCGATCTCTCCCTTCACCACCACCATGGTAACTTTTGTCATTCCTCCGCCTCCATAACCACCCTTATTTTGACCACCACCTCCATATCCACGGACCTCCCGGATCCACCACCCCACTATGATAACCACCACCTTTACCTTGCCTCCACCATTAGATCTCTAAGTGGTTGTGGTGAGGTTCTTGTAAGGTTGCCCATTCTTAGAGTTTTTTGGTTTAAGTTTAAGTTTATTAGGTTTTATGGTTTAGGTTTATTTTTTATTTTATTTAGTTACTTTAGGTTTAGGTTTAGGTTTGGGTTTAAGTTTAGGGTTTGGTGTTTAAGTTTTAGGGTTTGGGGTTTAAGGTTTAGGGTTTAGGGTTTAGGGTTTAGGGTTTAAGGCTTAGGGTTTAGGGTTTAGGGTTTTAAGGTTTATGCTATTAGGGTTTAGGGTTTAGGGTTAGGGTTTAGGGTTTAGGGCTTACAACTTAGGGTTTAAGGTTTAGGGCTTAGGGTTTAGAGTTTAGAGACTAGGGATTAGGGTGTTTCATGGTTTAGGGTTTGAGGTTGTAGGTTAAGTTTTGTAGGTATAGGGTTTAGAGCTTATTTTTTTGTTTAGAGTTTAGGTTTTTTTTTAAATCGGGTAATGTTTATTTAGTTTATTTATTTTATTTTTTTATTTTATTTAGGTTTATTTTTATTTTTATTAGTTTAGTTTCTTTATTTTAGGTTTATTTATTTTAGTTTAGGTTTTATATTTTAGTTTTTTTTGTTTAGGTTTATGATTAGGTTTATTTCTTAGTTGATTTTATTTAGAGTTAGTTTTTATTTTTTATTTTAGGTTTAGGTTCAAGTTTTATTTTATTTTTTTTAGGATTAGGATTTTATTTTGAGGTTTTATTTTTTAGTTTAGGTTTAGGTTTTTTAGTTGAGCTTTATTTTTATTTTATTTTTTTTTTAGGTTTTTTATTTTATATTTTTAGATTTAGGTTAAGATTTTATTTTATTTTTTTTTTTTGGTTTAGGTTTTAGGTTTTATTTTAGGTTTATTTTTAAGTTTTACTTTTAGTTTAGGTTTATTTTAGTTTATTTTATTTTTAGTTTAAGTTTATGTTTAGGTTTAGGTGTTATTTATTTTAGTTTATTTTAGGTTTATTCTATTTTTATTTTAGGTTAATTTTTTTTTAGTTAGGGTTTAGCTATTATTTTAAATTTATTTTTAGTTCTATTTTCTAGGATTAGGTTTTTATTTAGTTTTTTATTTATTTATTGTAGGTTTATTTTTTTATTTACATTTAATTTTATTTAGATTTTTTAATTCTTGGGTTAATTTTATTTTATAGTTTAGTTTATGTTTTTATTTATTTTATTTTAGTTTTTTTAATTTTATTTTACTTTTAGGTTAATGTTTAGTTTTTTATTTTAATTATAATTTTTTAGTTTATTTAAGTTTAGGTTTTCTTATTTATTTTATTTAGTTTAGGTTTATGTTTTTAGGATTTATGGGTTTATGCTTTAGGGTTTTAGGGTTTAAGTTTAGGGTTTTAGTTTTAAATTTTAGGTTTAGGGTTTAGGAATTTTATTTAGGTTTAAGTCTTTTAGGTTTAGTGTTTAGTTTAGGGTTTAGGGTAGGTTTAGGTTAGTTTGGTTTAGGGTTTAGGGTTTATTTTAGTTTAAGTTAAAGTTTTAGGGTTTTAGGGTTTAGGTTTTAGGTTTTAGTTGGAGTTAGGGTTTAGGAGTTTAGGGTTTTAGGGTTTAGTTTAGGTTTAGGTTTAGGTTTAGGTTTAGTTTATAGTTTAGGTTTAGTTTATAGTTTTAAGGTTTGGGGTTTAGGGTTTAGGGTTTACGGTTTAGGAGATTTAAAAAAAATATATAAGTAAACTAGTAGGTTTATGTTTATATAGTTTATTTAAATTATTTTATCTAATTTTGTTTAGGTTTATTTTTTATTTTTATTTAGTTTAGTTTATTTATTTTTGGTTTATTTATTTTAGTTTAGGTATTTTATTTTAGTTAATTTTTTTGGTTTAGGTTTTGGTTTATGTTTATTTTTTAGTTTAGTTTTATTTTTATTTTATTTTTTAGGTTTTTAGTTTAGGTTTAGGTTTAGGTTTTATGTTTTTATTCTAGGTATATTTTTAGGTATTATATTTTAGTTTAGGTTTAGGTTTATTTTTAGTTTACTTTTTTATTTAGTTTAGTGTGTCAGTTTAGTTTATTTTAGGTTTAGGTTTAATTTATTTTAGCTTAGGTTTAGGTTTATTTTATTTTGTTTATTTGAGGTTTAGGTTTTTTTTTGTTTAGGGTTTAGGTTTTACTTTTTAATTATTTTTAGGTATTATTTTAAGTTTATTTTTTAGGTTTAGGTTTTTATTTAGTTTTTATTTTATTTTATTTTAGGTTTATATTATTTTATTTTATGTTTAGTTTTTATTTTATTTTTAGGTTTTGGATTAGGTTTTTTTATTTTTTTTATTTTTAGGTTTTATTTAGTTTGGGTTTTGGCTTTTAGGTTTTAAGGGTTTAGGGTTTAAGGTTAGTTTAGGGTTTAGGGTTTATGGTTTGGGGTTTAGGGTTTAGGGTTTAGGGTTTAGGGTTTAGGTTTAGGGTTTAGGGTTTAGGTTTTAAGGTTTAGGGTTTTAGGGTTTAGGTTTTAGGATTTAGGGTTTTAGGGTTTAAGATTTGGGGTTAGGGTTTAGGGTTTAGGTTTAGGTTTAGGGTATAGTGTTTAGATTTAGGTTTAGGGTTTTGATTTAGTTTAGTTTAGAATTTAGGCTTTAAGGTTTTTTAATTTTTTAATAAAGTATGTAAACCAGAAGGTTTAGATTTATCGATTATATTAAGTTTATTTTTAATTTTATTTAGTTTACTTTATTTTGTAGTAATATTTAGGTTTATTTTTTATTTTTATTTAGTTTAGTTTATTTATTTTAGATTTTTTAGTTTATTTTTTTAGTTTTAGGTTTGTTAATTTTTAGTTGAGTTTTATTTTTTTTTTTATTTTTTTTATGTTTAGGTTTTTTTTTTTTACTTTTAGGTTAGGTTTAGGTTTATGTTTTATTCTAGGTTTATTTTTAGTTATTATTTAGTTTAGGTTTAGGTTTACTTTAGTTTATTTATTTTAATTGGTTTAGTGTTTAGGTTTAGTTTATTTTAGATTTAGGTTTAGGTCTTATTTATTTTAGTTTAGGTTTAGGTTTATTTTATTTTGTTTATTTGAGGTTTAGTTTTATTTTTTTTTTTTATGGTTTAGCTTTTATTTATTATTTATTTTTTAAGTTTTATTTTTAAGTTTATTTTTTACGATTAGGTTTTTATTTTATTTTAATTTTTTATTTCATTTTTATTTTAGTTTTATTTTATTTTATTTATGTTTTTTGTTTTTTAGTTTAGTTAAGGTTTTTAATAATTTTATTTTAGTTTATTTTTTAATTATTATTTTATTTTATTTTTAGGATTAGGTTTAGGTTTAGATTTTAGTTTAGGTTTTTATTTTATTGTATTTTTTATTTTATTTAGGTTTATGTTTTTTTTTTTTTTTTAGGTTTTAGTTTTGGTTTAGGCTTTTAGATTTGGTTTAGGTTTAGGGTTTAGGTTTAGGGTTTAGTTTATTAGGTTTAGGGTTTAGGTTTAGGGTTTAGGTTTGGGTTTAGGGTTTAGGGTTTAGGTTTAGGGTTTTAGGGTTTTAGGGTTTAGGGTTTAGGTTTAGTTTTAGGGTTAGGTTTTAAGGGTTTAGAATTTTTTTTGTTTTATATAACAAGAACAAATTAGATCAATATTTCCTCTTTTCAAATTGATCAACCAAGTAACACAATTTTTCTAAGACACAAGCAACAACATAGTTCAAAAATTAAGCATAGAGCAAATCAAAACAGATAACTAGAACTCTTCTTATATAAAGACAGTTCATAAGAAGCGGTCAAATAGATGTTCTTTAATTTCTAGTTCACATCGAACCACCTCGACCTCTCAGTAGAGGGATCCACCATCATATCTCGATCTCTCGCGCTTTATAACCTCCATTCTCCCACCACCATGACCACTACCACCTCCATATCCACACATCTAGATCCCCCTCCACCCTTATGATAACCATTGCCTCCACCGCCTATCAGGTTGATGATCTGTTGTGATGTTCATGTCATCAAGGTTGATTCTTAGGGTTTTGGTTTAGGTTTAGGTTTATTATTTAAGGGTTTAGGTTTATTTTATAATTTATTTAGTTACTTTAGGTTTAGGTTTAGGTTTTAGGGTTTAGGGTTTAGGGTTAGGGTTTAGGTTTAAGGTTTAGTTTAGGGTTTAGGTTTTAGTTTTAGATGCTTTTAGGGTTTAGTGTTTAGGGTTAGGGTTTAGTTTAGGTTTAGGGTTTGTAGATTTAGGGTTTAGAGTTTAGGGTTTAGGATTTAGGGTTTAAGGTTTCTTTCTTTTTTTTAAAATTAAGTAAAGATAGTTTTATTATCTAGTATATTAAATTTATTTTTATTTTATAGTTTACTTTATTTTTAGTTTATTTAGGTTTATTTTTTATTATTATTTATTTTAGTTTATTTATTTTATATTTTTTTATTTTAGTTTATTTTTTTAGGTTTAAGTTTAAGTTAATTTTTAATTTAGTTTTATTTTTTATTTTATTTTTTTTAGGTTTGGGGTTTATTTTTTTTATTTTAGGTTTAGGTTTAGGATTTATGTTTTTATTAGCTTTTTTAGGTTTACTTTTTAGTTTAGGTTTAGGTTTATTTTAGTTTATTTTATTTTATTTATTTTAGGGTTTAGGTATAGTTTATTTTAGGTTTAGGTTTAGGTTTTATTTATTTTAGTTTAGGCATATTTTTTATTTTTTTTTGAGGTTTAGGTTTTTTTTTTTTTTTAGGGTTTAAGTTTTTATTTTATTTATTTTTTAGGTTTATTTTTAAGTTTATTTTTTAGGTTTAGGTTTTATTTAGTTTTAATTTTATTTTATTTTAGGCTTATTTTATTATTTTACATTTAGTTTTTTCTTTATTTAGGTTTATTTTATTTTTTTAGTTTAGTTTAGGTTTCTATTTCTTTTATTTTTATTTAGTTTTTATTTTTTATTTTATTTTATTTTATTTTTAGGTTTAGGTTCAAATTTTAGTTTATTGTATTTTTTATTTTATTTAGGTTGAGTTTTTTTTTTATTTTTTATTTTTTATTTTTTAGTTTTTAGTTTTAGGTTTTAGGTTTAGGTTTAGGGTTTAGTTTAGTTTATTTTTATTTATGGTTTAGGTTTAGGGTTTAGGGTTTAGGGTTTAGGTTTGGGTTTAGGTTTAGGGTTAGGTTTTAGGGTTTAGGGTTTAGGGTTTGGTTTTGGGTTTAGGGTTTAGGGTTTAGGTTTTAGGTTTAAGGTTTAGGGTTTAGGGTTTTAGGTTTTAGGTTTAGGTTAGTTTTAATTTAGGTTTAGGGTTTTTTTTTTTATTAAGAGAAAAAATTTAGATTCAACATTTTTTTCTTTTGAATTCATCAATAAGTAACACACCAAGTTTTCTAAGACACAAGTTACAACATAATTCAAAATGAGCATGCATAGCAAATCCAAAACCAGATAACTAGAACCTTCTTTTTGTAAAGACAGTTCCATAGATTGGATCAATCGTTCTTGGTTCTCCGGTTCCCATTAGAACCACCCGGTCTCGTGGGGATCCACCATCATATCGATCTCTATACCTCCATATCCACCAGCGTCTAGATCCCCACCATTATAATTTTGGCCTCCACCGATCTAGACTAATCCTAGTTGATGGTGTTTTCAAGGTTCAACTCATTCTTAGATTTTAGTTTAGCTTAGTTTATTAGGTTTTAGGTTTAGCTTTATTTTATAATTTAGTTAGTTTAGGTTTAGGGTTTGGGTTTAGGTTTAGTTTGGGTTAGGTTTAGGGTTTAGATTTAGGGTTTAGGTTTAGGGTTTAGGGTTTTAGCTTTATTTAGTTTAGGGTTTAGGGTTTAGGGTTTAGGTTTAGTTTAGGTTTTAGGTTTAGGTTTAGGGTTTAGGGTTTTGGGGTTTAGGTTTTTAGGTTTTAAAAATTATAAGCAGTAGGTTTAGGTTTATCTAGAATTTTAAGTTTATTTTATTTTTTAGTATACTTTATTTTTTAGTTTTATTTAGGTTTATTTTTTATTTTATTAGTTTTATTTATTTATTTTAGGTTTATTTATTTTAGTTTAGGTTTTTTATTTTAGTTTATTTTTTAGGTTTAGGTTTAGGTTTAAGTTTATTTTTTTAGTTGAGTTTTACTTTTATTTTATTTTTTAGGTTTAGGTTTTATTTTTTTATTTTTAGGTTTAGGTTTATTTTATTTTTTTAGGTTTAGGTTTAGGTTTTATTTTATGTTTACTTTTAGGCTTTATTTTTAGTTCGGGTTTAGGTTTATTTTTTTATTTTATTTTATTTAGTCTAGGTTTAGGTTTTGGTTTAGGTTTAGTTTATTTATTTTAGTTTATTTTATTTTTTATTTTAGGTTTAAGTTTATTTTATTTTATTTTAGGTTTATTTTTTGGTTTAGGTTTTATTTTATTTTAGGTTTATTATATATTTTATTTTACATTATTATTTATTTTATTTAGGTTATTCATAGGTTTTTTATTTTTTAATTTAGTTTAGGTTTTTTTATTTATATATTATATTTTATTTACTTTTATTTTATTTTATTTTTAGGTTGAGTTTTATTTTTAGGTTTATTTTATTTTATTTATTATTATATTTAGGTTTAGTTTTTTTATTTATTTTATTTTAGGTTTTATTTTAGTTTAGGTTTAGGTTTTAGTTTAAGGTTTAGGTTTAGGTTTGTTTAGGTTAGGTTTAGTTATTTTAAGGTTTAAGTTTAGATTTTATTTTAAATTTAGGGTTAGGATTTAGAGTTTAGGGTTTAAGTTTTAGTTTAGGGTTTAGGGTTTTTAGGGTTTAGGTTTTTAGGGTTTAGTTTTGGGGTTTAGGGTTAGTTTAGTTTAGGGTTTTAGGTTAGTTTAGGGTTTTGGTTTAGGGAGGTTTTATTTTTTTTTTAAGTTTAGTTTAGGTTTTATTTTATTTTTTAGGTTTAAGTTTTAGGTTTTATTTAGGTTTATTTTAGGTTTATTTTAGGTTTAGGTTATTTTTTAGTTTTATTTTATTTAGTCTAGGTTTAGGTTTAGCTTAGTTTATTTTATTTTTTATTTTTATCTAATTTAGTTTAGTTTATTTTAGTTTATTTTAGTTTATTTTATTTTATTTATTTTATTTTTTTATTTAGTTTAGTTTTATTTTAGGTTTTGGTTTTTTTTTTTATTTATTTTAGGTTTTTTTTTTATTTTAGGTTTTATTTATTTTATTTTTTTTATTATTTATTTTATTAATTTTTTATTCATAGGTTTATTTTATTTTTAGTTTAGTTTAGGTTTTATTTATTATATTTTATTTTATTTTTATTTTTTTATTTTATTATATTTTAGGTTTAAGTCTAAGTTTAGTTTAGGCTTTATTTTATTTTATTTTATTATTTTATTTAGGTTTAGGTTTTATTTATTTTATTTTTAGGTTTTATTTAGTTTAGGTTTAGATTTTAGGTTTTTTAGGGTTTAGGTTTAGGTTTAGGGTTTAAGGTTTAGGTTTAGGGTTTTAAGGTTTAAGTTTTTGTGTTTAGGTTTAAGGTTAGGGTTTATGGTTTAAGTTGGGTTTAGTGTTTAGGATTTTGTTAGGTTTTAGGTTAGATTTAAGTTTATTAACTTTTGGGTTTAGGTTTAGGGTTCAGTGTTTAAGTTTAGGGTTTAGCTTTAGGTTTAGGGTTTAAGGTTTAGGGTTCTAGGTTTTTAGGGTTTAGGGTTTAGGTTAGTTAAGTTTAGGTTTAGAGGTTTAGGGTTAGTTTAGGTTTAGTTTAGGGTTTAGTTTAGGTTTAGTTTAAGTTTAGGTTTAGGGTTTAAAGGTTAGTTAGGTTTAGATTGAGTTTATAGTTAGGTTAGGTTTTTATTTATTAGTTTTTTAGTATTATTTTAATTTATAGGTTTATTTATTTTAGTTTATGTTTTTATTTTAGTTTATTTTTTGGTTTATGTGTAGGTTTATGCTTATTTTTTAGTTTATTTTTATTTTTATTTTATTTTTATGGATTAGATTTTTTTTTATTTTTAGGTTTATGTTTAGGATTTTATTTTATTTTATTGGGTATAGGTTTTAGGTTTTTATTTTAAGTTTATTTTATGTTTTACTTTTTTAGTTTAGGTTTAGGTTTTTTTAGTTTATTTTATTTATTTAAGGGTTTTGGTTTAGTTTAATTTAGCTTTAGGTTAAGGTTTTATTTATTTTAGTTTAGTTTTTTTAGTTTAGGTCAAGGTTTATTTTATTTTGTTTATTTTAGTTTAGGTTTTATTTTTTTTATTATTTTAGATTTTATTTTTAAATTTATTTTTTTGGTTTAGGGTTTATCTAGTTTTATTTTATTTTATTTTAGGTTTTTTTAATTATATGTTTGGGTTTTATTTTAGGGTTTAGGGTTTAGAATTTTAGGGTTTAGGGTTTTTAGGTTTATGGTTTAAAGTTAGGGTTTAGGGTTTAGGTTTAGGGTTTATGTTTTAGGTTTAGGCTTTAGTGTTTAGGGTTTTAGGTTTAGGGTTCATGGTTTAGGTTTTTTTTTATGAGAACCCCATGTAAAGGTTGCCACAAAAGGTTACAAGATCCTTAAGAGGAGATAAACTCAAGAACTCACTCAAGAGCTGATAAGTATGAGAGAATCCCTATCTAAAAAAAAAAAAAGGAAAAAAAAGAAAAAAAGAGAAAAAAATAGCAAAAATAAAAAAAAAGAAAAGCTAGGGACGACCTTGACAAAAGCTTGAGAAGATGAGAGAAGTATTTGCCACCTCGAAGGAACCAAGGAAACAACCAACACAAATAGCTAGAAGAAGGAAATAACAGTAAAGATACAAATAACTGAAAATAAATGAAAGTGTGAGAAAATTAGAGCGTGTGAAGGAAAGCTTGCTCATCAAATGAGAATGGGGTGTAGCCTCACATGAGCATCAAACTTCAAAGGAAGGGTTACATCATAAGTGCTACTACCAAATTATGAGTGAAATCATCCCAACCATCATATTGGGAAGGCGCCTGGATGAAAATCATATGATCTTTAATACAAGCAATAGGAAAATACACTCTAGGATGAAAGGAAACACTATTCAAGGCAAAGGGATGCCAACAATCCCTTGTAAGAGAAGCATCACTTAAGTATTCCAGAGCATGAGAATGAATAGCCACAAAACCCCACCGGATGAAACATCAAGGCAAGGAAAACACCCCATAGTGATGAAAGCCAAGCCACCTATTAATAGCTAGATCACAGTAATTATCAGGTCTAATAGAGCCGTGATAAACACATTTAACAAGGTACAAGTAATGAGGCTAACACAACAATCAACAAACAAAAAGGCAAATCCACCAAAATAATCGACTTGTTGAAGATAATAACTAATCCATTTAGATAGAATAACAAACCAAATAATGTATCCAACAGGAGAAGGTAGGCGTCATTTCAGAAAGAGCCATGTTAGGAATCAAAATAAATAGCCAAAAAATCCATCATATTATGGGAAAATTAAAAAGAAAACATCAATAGCAAAAGCGGTGAGAAGGGAAAAAGAAGTCCCAACCATAGGGAAATAGCGTAATAATCAAAATAAGAAGAGAAAGAGTGAGCATAATCAGCAAAGTAACTAATTCATCCATGAGGGTTAAGAAAAAGAGCAACATAACCCAGTTGGTCTAGTGAAACAGAACCCACTATTATGAGCTGACAAACTAAAATGGGAAGCATCAAAAAAAAATATTGCGAAAGATCCAAAAGAAGAACACACCCAATATTGGACAAGGCCTCCATCTATACTAGAATAGTAGAGAATGAAAAAAAAAGAAAAGGGACAAAATAGCAAACAACCATAGAAAGGAAGACTAGCCCCATCCCATCCATAAAGCGGAAACACAGACAATAAAATAAGTTATGGTTCATGAGAAGGAATAAATAAATCTACTGAAGATAAAAAATGACATAATCAGATCAAAACTCGGGAAGAGCCATATCTCCACAGAAGAAGCATAAAAGGCTTAAAATTTCTAACATAAGGCAATCTAGTTTTATCAAGATTCACAAGCCCCTTAAAAGTGAAGGAATATCATCATTAGAGAATAGATTCAAAGAGGAGGACTTGGCTCCCAATTAGCAAGAAAATCACATAGAATTGCCTTGATAAATATGAGAAATTTGATAATCTAGGTTGGCAAGAAGACTCTAGTATGGTTAAGTAAATAATACACATTTCCATGAGCTCCCAAATTTATTAATTCAAGAAGAAGGAGAGCATCAACTTCAAACCAAATCTTCTAAAATCCTTTTGTAGCAAAAAAACCATAGTGTGACCTTTAAGCAAAAATGTCTGAGGGTTCTAAAGGTGTGGCAAAAGTAGAGATAACTATAACCTCTTAAAATTCCCCACAACCATAAAATCCATTATAAAACCAGTAATTAATCTTATTGACATGATAATTGGGCTTCATCCAGTATATAATTTTATGGTTAGAACAAATTCCACAAGATGGAAGATTAATCAGAAAGTTAAAGGCCATATATTTATACCATTTGAAACTAAAGGAAATAAGAAGATCAGCTTTATAAAGAGACATGATTTTACATTTGGCTCTAGCAATAATACAATGATAATTCATAGGTATATCACAAAACTTAGCATTATTTCTTTCCAACCAAATATACCACAAAAGAGTAGTGGCTACAACTTTCACATGGCATTTAAGTATTGGAAAAAGTTTCAAGAAGTTTAATAGAAAATGATCCATCAAATGGAAAGTATTAAACATACTATCTATAATAGTAATAGCCATTCATGAACACATGATCCAGTTCAATATGAAAATAACATTGGCATTTAGAGGTGGAAGCCTTTTTTTAAAGGGTAGCATCAATAGAATGTAGTGCTTTAGAAGCCAAGTTAAAAAGAAAGGAGGTAGGGATAAAAATATTCTATATTTTAGTGAAAACAAATGACTCTTGAGTTTTAAGTCTGAAAGAATGCTAAATATCCTTAAAAATAAAATCTCTAGAGAAGGAATTTTTGAAGAGAATTTGGTCAAATTTATTAGGTAATGGGAAAATTGTAAGGATTATGTCTACTATCACATTAGGGACAATGAAAATTAATTGAGCCACACCTTAATTATTTTGAGTAATGAATTGATTAATCTTAAGCCTCATAGTGGAATGAGTATTAAGCAAAGAATTAATAGAACCTTGTAATTAGAGAAGGAGCCCAAATTAACACCCAAGAGATAAGATTCTCGATTCCACTTGATGTTACAAGTCTTCTCCCAGGCTCCCAAATTTGAAAGTGAGGGGTGTTTCCATTATAGTATTTAGCAAATTGAGACCAATTAACTATGGTTATTTCTAAAATCCCACCACATTTTGTATGAAAAACAATTAATGGAGTCTTCTAAGGTTTTGCAACCCAAACCACAATCATTAAAAGGCCCACAATAGTTATGCCAACTAGCCCAATGAACTTTCCTAGATGAAGAGGTAGAACCCCAAAAACTTTTGTTAATAAGTTTATTTATCCTTTTAAAAATAGAGTGGGTAGGCACAATAGTGGAGAAAAGATACAAAGGCAAAGAGCAAATGGTAATTTTGATCAAGATAAGTCTAGCACCAAAGGATAGTAACTGAAACTCCTAAGAGGAAGTTTTCTTATTTATTTTCTGAATAACTTCATCAAATAAAGAAAATCTTTTCATTCCTTGATATAAAGGAGTACCTAGATACTTGATAGGGTTTGATGTGCAAAATAATATTCTTAATAGCATTAATCCTAGATAAGGAAATATAGAGCTAGAAATAAAACAATATTTGTCGATTAATTTTCAAACCACTTTCCTAAAGCAGTAAGGAACTTACATAATTTTTTAATGTAGAGAGTAGAACCATTGCAAAATATAATGAAATCATCAGCAAAGCTGAGGTGGGAAATGGGAATGCCACCCCTAGTTTTGTAGTACATGTTAGATAATTTACAAAACATTTGCTCAATACTTCTAGAGAGATATTCCATAGCAATAATGAAAAGAGTATGAGAAAAAAAATCCCCTTGCCTTAGCCCATAAGAAGAAGAGAAAAAACCATGAGCTTCACCATTAATAAGTTAAGAAAACTAAGAATTCTCAATACCATTCTTAATTAAAGTAATACATTGTCTTGAAAATCCAAATAAAGCCAAAACATTATATAGGAAAGCCCAAACAATGTTATCATAAGCTTTGGAAATGTCCAGCTTAAAGATCAGGTTACCACTACAAACTTTGGCAATTAAATCATGGATCATCTCTTGGGCTAAAAGAACATTATCAAAAATAAATCACCCTTTAACAAAACCTATTTGGTTGGGGGAGATAATTTTAGGAAGTAGAATACTTAATCTTTTAGCCAAAATCTTAGAGATGAGTTTATTAAAAAAGGAACAAAGGCTAATTGGCCTAAAATCACTCTAAAGTTTAGGATTTTCTTTTTTAGGGATTAAAATAATGAAAGTGCAAGCAAAATATTTGGGGTGGATACTTCCCTTGAAATAATCAAGAATAGATTTAATCAAGTCCTCTTTAAAGATATACCAACATTTTGAAAAAATAAGGTAGTAAATCCATCAGGACCAGCCACAGAATCTGTATTCATATTTTGCAAAATATTTAAAATTTTGGATTTAGAGGGTAATGAAATGAACATATTATTATCTTCCTCAAGATTAATGATAACTTCATCTCATCATAAGTCACATTTTTATTAAGGAGCTTAGTAAAAAATGAAAGACAAAATCGATCTCCTTGTTATATACCGGACACCATCATTAGTTTTAATTTTTTTAATGTGATTTAACACCTTTTTTCTTTTAACAATGGCATGGAAGTATTTGGTATTTTGTTCACCATCACATATCCATTTTATAGAAACTTTTTGCAGCCAATAGGTATCCTCCATGACTTGGTAACATGTTAACTTATTTTTGGCTTGAGTTAATAATGAATTTTTAGATGGATCATTAACAGTAGCGTCTTCTTAAACTATAACCTCATGTTCTATTTATTTGATATTAACAAAAAGGTTTTTGAAATAGTGTTTGTTCCTCAAATTAAGGCATTATTTAAGCCTTTTTAGTTTGAACCACAATCTCATCATCCGAAAATAGAATCATCAGATGGAGAGGTTCACCACAATTAGCAACCCATCCATAAATCCATCATCCATAAGCCACATATTTTGAAATCAAATGGGATATGAGAGGAGGTTTAGTAACATTAACATTTACAATGATCAAGAAGGAGAATGGTTTGATAGGGTTTCTTGAGATGCTCAGTAATAATGGGGAAAAAGTTGATCCATAGATTGTTAAAAAGGACCCTATCTAATCTTTACAAAAGTTTGTGATTGTTCCAAGTGAAATGATACCAGAAAGCCAATATATCGGTAGGATGACAATCAAGGATCATGTTATTGAATTCCTCCATGGAAAATAAGTTAGAGTACCACCAACTAGTTAGAGGAAGAGATAATATAAAACCAAGGAGCATTCATGAGGAAGAGAAACTAATAAGATCTTCCCAAAGAAGTCTTCTACCATTCCTATTACAAGAGGCATAGATAAAAGACCCAAAGCAACACTAATTTTTGTAAGTAATTTTAACATTTACAACTTGGGGTAAATCCTACATAACTTGTACAACAAAGGGACTATTCCAAAAAATCCATATTTTATTGCTCAAATTAGCAAAAATATTACTAAAGCCAATCATTTTAGCAACTGAAGCAATGTTAGAAGGTACAATAAAGGGTTCTAAAATAGCCAAAAAGGAAATGTTATGAGAGAACTAAGTTACTGATTCTATTTCTAACAGAGAGGGTACCAATCCCTCTCGCATTCCAGATAAGGAAGAAAACCATTTATTTTGGGAAGAGGAGCGAGATCTAGTAACTCTGACAAAGTTAGGAACTTTAGGTTTTGAAGTTTTATTTTTCTTCTAAAAACTATCTAAAATTTATTAGCCATATCCACATAATCACCATATGATAAGGATTGATCATAGAATTGCTTGGAAAAGGGAGGCACATTGAAAATAGCATTGAAGGCTAGTTCACCTTCTTCCAAATCATTGTTATGAATCAGATTAGAAATCAATTCAAAGTTAGATGAAGAAGCACAAGAAGGATTAGAGTTGGCTAAAGCACAAGTACCTAAAACATGAGTAGAAGCTTTCTCCAAATTTTGTACACCAGGAATTCCTTCATGAGGAATCACATTTTCTTTAATTAAAGGTGGCAAAGAGGCTGGAATAGAACCAATTGATAGAGATTCATCATCCATAAGTTTCACAAAACTATTATTATTTACATTATTGACATTATTATTATGGTTCAAATGGACAACTCATCATAAGGGACAACATCCTTATTAGCAAGGGTGACATCCTACAGCTGAACAGGCAGAGCTACAACAATATCAGATTAAGGAATAGGAAGCTCAAGGCAATGGCCTCAGATTTAGGTAAGGAGATATCAGATAATACATCATTTTATGGTTTAACCAAGGGAACCTTAAGAGAGGGATCTGACTTAGGATGCATAGTAGAACTTTTCTTAAGGTGTGGATGAACCACAAAGCAATCTGAAATCCCATGGCCATGAATTTTGCAATGAGAACAAAAAATAGGGAAATTCTCAAAATCCACTTTTAGCAAATATCTGTATTTCTCTGATCCTAATAAAATTTCCTTTGAAAAATTTTTAGATATATCCAACTCAACTAGTATCTGAGCAACAGAAGGTCTGGTGTTAGAAGTAGTCTCTTGATCCACTTAGGGAGGATGACTAAATAACCCACCCACAGTAAAGAGGAATTTAGTATTAAAGAAATGAACACATAAATTAGGAAGAGAAATCCAGACAGAAAAAAAGGATACTCCTCCTTAATATCAAAATAATGTGTTCATTTCAACAATCGTATCTGACAGTTGAACACAAGATACGATCATCTAAAGAAAATTCAAGAATAATCTAAGTCTTTTGAAAGCTAAATAAAAACATGGTGAGAGTCTATCAATCCAACAGAAAAAATACAAGAGAGCCTCAAACTATGAATAAGACCTAATATTCTCCATAGTAGGATGCCACAACTAAAATTTTCCCACTAATGTAAATTCAAAAGATTTTGCAAGCCTTTTCACCATTGAATCAGCACACAGGATCATGAGTACACCCTGGAAGGAAGAAGAGATAAGATCAAATGACTCTCCCGTGTAGTTGACCTTACCAACAAAAACATCATTGAAGGATTTAGAAGCCAGCAAGGGGTTGGATCCAATGACCCCTAAGGGGTCAGAAACTATCACTATCATAATAGAAGTACATAGGTTTGCCCAAAGGGAAATAAGGATCATAGCCATGATCAACAGAAACAAATGTTAAGCAAGAACGAAATCCAAGCAAGGTCATCGAGATGGAAGAGGAGCCAAGAAAACCACAGGAGAAATCACAACGAGATGCATCTCCACAGGGGAATTGAAAATTGCTAGAGCATGCCTAGGGTTGCGTTGGACAAAAAAAGGATCATTATGTTCATGGTTTAGGGTTAGCTTAGGGTTTATGGTTAGTTTAGGGTTTAGAGTTTATGGTTTTAGGGATTAGGGTAAGGGTTTAGGATTTAGGGTTTATGGTTTGGGTTTGAGGTTATGGGTTTATGGTTTAGGGTTTAGGGTTTTAGGGTTTAGGGTTGTTTTGGGTTGGGATTTAGGGTTTAGGGTTAAGGTTAGGGTGAAGGTTCAAGGTTTAGGGTTTAGGGTTTAAGTTTTTATGTTTAGGGTTTAGGGTTTAGGATTTAGGGTTTAGGGTTTTTAGGGTTTATGGTATAGGTTTTAGGGTTTAGGGTTTAGGATTTCACATTTTGGGTGTTAGGGTTTCTTAATTTAATTATTATTTATTTATTATTTAAATTAAGTAAACTAATAGGTTTAGGTTTATTTAGTTTCTTTAGTTAATATTTTTATTTAGTTTAGTTTATTTTTTATTTATATATAAGTTTCTTTTTAGTTTCTTTTAGTTTATTTTATTTATTTTAGGTTTATTTATTTTACTTTAAGTTTTTTATTTTATTTTATTTTTTTGTTTCACGTTTAGGTTTATTTTTTAGTTTCTTTTAATTTTAAATTTATTTTTTTGGTTTTGGTTTTATTTTTCAATTTTAGGTTTAGTTTTAGGTTTTTAGGGTTTAATGTTTAGTGTTTAGAATTTTAGGGTTTTGGTTTATAGGGTTTAGGATTTAGGGTTTTTAGGGTTTAGGGTTTAGGTTTAGTTGAGGGTTGGGTTAGTTTAGGGTTTTTGGGTTTAGGGTTTTAGGGTTTAGTGTTTATGATTTAAGGTTTATGGTTTTAGGGTTTAGGGTTATTTTGGGTTTGGCATTTAGGGTTTAGGGTTTAGGGGTTAGGGTATAGAGTTTAGGGTTAGGGTTTAGGGTGTTTAGGGTTTAGGGTTTAAGGTTTTTATATTTAATTATTTAATTTTTTATTAAAATTAAGTAAACTTGTAGGTTTAGGTTTATTTAGTTTATTTTTTATTTATTCTAATTTATTTTATTATTTATTTTTATTTAGGTTTATTTATATAATTTTTTGTTTAGTTTATTTTATTTTGGTTTATTTTTATTTCTCTTTAGGTTTATTTTTTTAGTTTTTTTAATTTTATTTTAGGTTTAGGTTTATTTTTAATTTTAGGTTTTTAGGTTTTATTTTATTTTTTTAGGTTTAGGTTTTATTTGAGATTTTTTTAGATTTTTTTTTATTTTAGGTTTAGGTTTATTTTTTTAGTTTATTTTATTTTATTAGTTTAGTTAGGTTTAGGATTAAGTTTAGGTTTTATTTAATTTAGTTTAGTTTTTTATTTTAAGTTTAACTTTTTTTATTTTAGGGTTTAGGTTTTATTTTTTTATTTATTTTTAGGTTTATTTTTTTGGGTTTAGGTTTTTGTTTAATTTTTATTTTATTTTATTTTAGGTTTATTATTTTATTTTATTTTAAGTCTTTATTTTAAGGTTTTTTATTTTATCTTTATTTTTTTATGTTTAGTTTAGGTTTTTATTTATTTTAGTTTAGTTTTGTTTTTATTTGTTATTTTATTTTATTTTTAGGTTTAGGTTTTAGTTTAAGTTTTTATTTTATTTTATTATTTCATTTAGGTTTAGATTTTTTTATTTATTTTATTTTTAGGTTTAATTAAGTTCATGTTTAGGTTATTAGATTTTAGGGTTTAGGATTTAAGGTTTAGTGTTTAGTGTTTAGGGTTAGTTTAGGGTTTAGGCTATAGGATTTGGGGTTTAGGGATTAGGGTTTAGGGTTTAGGGTTTAGGGTTTAGGGTTGTAGGTTTTAAGTTTTAGGGTTTTTTGGGAAAAGTTGGAATTTTATTACCATAAAATGAAAATATACAATGTCCTTAATAGGGGTAAAGCTCAAAGTTCTACTACTCCTAGAGCTACAAGAAATTTAAAGAGCTAAACCCCATCTACAATAGAAAAAAGAAAACAAAAAAACAAATACAATAGCTAAAGCATATGAGAAAAGACACGAATAAGACTAAAATACTGAAAGCGTAAAAGACTATTCGGTAGCTCTTGATCCCTTTGAGAAAGCAAGATAAGAAAAATCCACAACAACAACACTTGAGTTAATTGAGTAAAGCTCATTCCATTTGTAAAGTTACAACCTGCAAAAGAATTTTGTAAAACACTTCAAAGTCAATAATCACAGTGAAAGGGAAAATGATAAATCAAACAATTTAAATTGAGCTTAGAAAGAGAAGACTTGAGCTCAGTTAAGATCATCTCAAGTGCAAACAATACATATGAGCATCCAAACTTCCTAAGAAGGGTTACATATGTAATGCTACCAACCGGAGAAGATATGAGAAAACATCAAGGCCAACATAGCCATACATACGATATAAGCAAACCATCCAAGATAAAATAGTCCATGGTGATCTAGGTCACGCACCAAACAAACAAAGTAGCCAGCGACAACAAATCAACCAAAGCCCACAACAGACCAATTACATAAAGCTAGCAACCCAAAAGTTATAGTAGGATTAGTAGCCAAGCTAGATAAACCAAATAATAACTCCACCAAAGCCACCACCAAACACAAAAAAGAGCAGTTTGCATGAATAACGGTAACAACACAACCCAGCAAAATAGTCCCAAAGGCATAACAACAACCCACGACTATCTCTAGAGCAATAACAATCCAAATCCAAGGGCAAAACTTTCACCCAAATAGAAAAATAGTAGAAGATAACCAGAACCAGATAGAGGAAAGCCATAGGGAGACAAAGAGAGCTTCCATAAATTACCATCAAAACCACCACTAAGGTAGCAAGAAAAATAGCAAATCCAACACCACCGACCAAGAGGCAAAAATCAAGAAATAAGGAGAGAAAAATAAATTAGAGGGTTTTAATACCAATAGCCAACCTAAATCACATGACACTAAGCCAGGGCACAAGCATCTAAGGCAAGATAACATCCAATCCCAAGACACCAAGCCAGAGAGAGCCACAACCAGCCCTTAGTAAACACCAGACCAATCCAATCAAAAAAGCAACTGCCAGCAAACCAGTAGGCATAGATAAAAAATAGCCACAACCATCTCCTCTAATAAACAAAAACACAGGTATGGATAAAAAAAGTACCACAAAGCAGCTATCCTCATACCAATCAAGAAAGAAAACTACCAACCAAAAGAAAACACCAACCCAAAACTAGGAAAACAACCAAAAAGAATTGAAAAATACCAAAGCTAAGCAAATCCTGAAAAGACCATTAGCTTCCACCCAACAACCAACTACAATAGTAGAAGTTCCAATTCAATAAATGGAGCAGCCAACAAAAATAAGAGGTTAACCAAATTCAAATCCGAAAATAGAGGTAAAAAGCAATAATAGGCATAGTAACAACCAACTAGGAGATCTCCCAAAAAACTAAGAAACAAAATTGGTAGTCACTCATTTAGACAAAAAACCAAGGTAGAAAAGCCCAAGGAGAACCACCCAACAATAAGTAGCAAATTAACAAGGAAAGTAACAAAACCAGAGACAAATAAAGCTCCTTCCAAACCCTATAGAGTAGAGAGTCAGTACAAAAGAGAAAAAAGAAGGCAACAACCAAAAAAAAAGATACCTCAAATCCACAAAGAATAGGGAAAAAAGTCTAGCAGAAAACCCCAAATCAAACCAGGAAGGAGAACAACAACCACCAAAAGCTAACCTAAGCCAAACCCGGAAGAGACCGGTAGCCATGAAAAAATTACCACCCAAAATAGTCAAGTAGATGGAAGAAGTAAATAGCATAATCTAACAGAACCAACCAAAGCAGCCGAAAATCCAATTCAAATAAGGTAATATCCAGCCAAAACTAGAGGCAAACCCAACATCAATTAGTATAAGGGGTAGGCCAATATCAGGCACAACCAAAACCCAATATAACACCACCAAAATATCACTAGCTATGTGACAAAAGAAGCATAGTTTGAGCCACAAAAAGAAAACCACCAGTCTCAAAGGATAGGAAAAAAAATTAAAAATAACACCACTATGACCCAAATAAAGGTCAGTCAAGTATACAATGGGGTAAAGAAGAAGGGGGTATAAGTTTAGAAATAAACTAAAACCAATAAGGTAGCTTTCAAAAAAAGTGAGATTGACCATAACCCTAAATAAAATTAGCAAAACCATTACTTGGTGAGTGAAGAAAAAAAAATACAAAACATAACAAAACAACATAAGATAAAAAAAAATAGACTAAATAAAACCACCATAGCAATATGATCAACAAAATAGCCAAAAGTTAAAATTTGAGGTAAGGCAGTCTAGTGTTATCTAGATTGACCAGACCATGCAGATGCTCAAGTAAGCTATGGTTAACAAATAAAGTGAGCTCATTTAATTCAACTCCCAAATTAGCTATGATATTAGCATAAGCATTACCTTCACGAAGAATGTGAGAACTTTGTAGCAAACTTAAGAAAGAAGAATTTTAGTGTGATTAAGAAGATAAAATAAGTAAGCATTCCCATTTTTGTTAGTATTGAGCATATCAAAGAAGAGCATCACCTTAAATCCAATAATTAAAGAGGCCTTTGCTTAAACAAATGTCAATAGCTTTATTAATAGCCATGAGCTCAGCATAAATAACAGAACAAGCTTTGAGGGGTTAGGCAAAAGCATAAATGGCAGTACCATTAGAATCCTTAAGATTTCCACCACAACAATATTTTTTTGTGAAACTGAAACCATTAGTATTGATCTTAATAAAATTTTCTTTAGGCTTAATCCAATGTACAATCCTAATACTCTTGTAGGAAGGGTCATCATGCAAAGTGATACCCAAATTTTTAGCCACAAATTTATAACCTCTAAAATAAAAATTGCTAATTAAATTTGCAATAAAAAAAGCATGAATTTTTTTTTTTAGTTCTAGCAAGGATACTTTAATGGTTCATAGGGATGCCTCGATATTTAGCATCATTTTTATCCATCAAAATAAATCAAATAAGGGTAATAGCAATTAAAACTTTCATATGACCTTTCATAGTTTTAAGGAAACAAACTTCAAGGAGTTGATATAATGAAAGAGAGCCATGAAAATAGTTAGACTTAAATAAACCATCATACCATATCCAAAGTTCAGAATCAATAGCACCATTGAAAAAAACATGATTAACATTTTCAATATGAAAGCAAGGTAAATAAAACCCTTTAAGCCAGAGCAAGGAATCTATAGGAATGAAGTTATTCAAAATCCTCCAAGCTAAAATAAAATAATAAATAGGAATGATATTGTTCCAAAGTTTAATGAAAACATTAGAGGTGTTTTGCTTATTTTTAATAAAATTCCAAACCTCTTTAAGAATGAAATTACCATTGTAAGGGAGCTTGAAAAGAATTTGATTAGGTTTATTAGAAAAGATAGCGATGTGGCAAAACTTGTCAAAAAGAGAAATTGGAATGTAGTTCTCAAGTTTATTTTCATTCCAATTGTTATTAAGCCAAAAATAGTTAACTTTGATAGTAGCAGTAGAGTGTGTAGATAAAAGGGAGCCAATAGAGCCATTGCTAATCCAATTATCTTGCCAAAAAAAGAAGAATTCAAATGAATACCCCAAGATATTAAGGATTCAACAACCCATTTAATGGAGAAAATCCTTTTCCAAATTGGAGAGTCACCAACTTTATAAGCATAGATAAGAGGGTGTTTACCTTGGAAATAATTTTTATCATAAAATTAGCCCAAAGGCTAACAATCTTTCTAAAATTCCACCCGTGCATATGAGAGAGGGCAGTCATAGATTCTTGAATAGGTTTGCATCCAAGACCACCTTCACCCAAAGGACCACAACATTTATGCCAAAATGTCTAATGCATTCATTTAATTGAATTATACGATCCCCGAAAAGATTTATTAAACAAGCGATCAACTCTGATAAGACCAAAATTACTGGGAATAATAGTTTGAATCAAATAAAGAGGCATATAATTGGGAGTGCTTTTAAGAATAGTGAGCCTACCACCATAGGAAAGAAAATGGAATTCCCAAAAAAATTTATTTAAACTTTTTTGAATTAACTCATCTAAAAGATGGGATTATTTTGGACCTTTAAATTGAGAAACACCCAAGTACTTAAGAGGTAAGTGTTGATGTTTAAAATTAGTGATATGTAGGATTTGATCAATTTTATTATTGGAGATACTTGAAGAAGTAATAAAATTGCTTTTATTATCATTGATAGAAAGACCACTTTCTCTACAAAAATTTATTTAATAAAATCTTGAGGTTCTTGATATGATGAATAGAAGCATTGGAAAAAATAATAAAATCATCTACAAAGCTTAAGTGGGAAACAAGAAGACCACCAAAAGTTTTGTAGTACATACTAGGATTATTTAAGAATAACTCATTGATGCTCCTAAATAAGTACTCAACACTAGTAATAAATAAAGTAGGAGATGAAAGATCCCCTTATCTTAAGCCATTGGAAGAAGGAAAGAAGGCCAAAGCTACCCTATTAATCAAAATATAAACCAGGCATTATTAATACAATTTTTAATAAGAAAAATAAATTTATCAAAAAACCCAAATAAATTTAGAATATAGAAAAGGAAATCCTAAGAGATATTATCAAAAGCTTTTGTAATATCTAATTTGAAAAGAATGTTTCCACCTTTAGTCTTAGCATCTAAATCATGAATTATTTCTTGGGCAAGTAAAATGTTATTAGAAATAGATCTTCCTCTAACAAAACTAGTTTTTTTGAGAGAGATAATCATATGATGTAAAGGACTAAGCCCGTAGGCAAGAATTTTGCAAACCAGCTTATTGAAGAAGGTGCAAAGACTAATAGGTCTAAAATTACTCCAATTGTCCAGATTATCTTGCTTAGGTATATGCACAATAGAAGTGTTAGAAAAATATCTAGGAAAAGGATTACCATTAAAAAAATTAACCATATCCTCAATCAAATCATTTTAAATAATAAACTAACATTTTTGAAGAAATTGAGCAGTGAAACCCTCCGGACCAGCAACAGAATCTATGTTCCTGCTATTAAGAACTTTAAAAATTTCATCTTCATTAGGCATAATAGTAAGGAAATCATTATCATCATTGGTAATAATAGAAGAAATTAAGTGTGATTTAGAAATAGCTTCATAAGAGCAACTCTTATTAAGCATATTTCTAAAGTAATCTTGAATCCTTAATATCATTATTCTCCATAATCCATTCTCCATTTTCCATCTTTAATTTTTTTGAATATTATTTAAACCTCTCTTTTTATTAACTAAAGCATGGAAATACCTAGTATTCCTGTCACCATACATAAAATAATATATTTACTAGTAGGCTTTTGACGGCAATAAGTCTCTTCCATATTTTAAAAATTAACAAGTTTATCTTTCACCTCAGTCAAGTCCTTAGTCTTAGAATGATCAGACATAATAGAGGCCTAAATATCACTAACCATTTTTTCTTTATCTTTGATATTAGCAAAAGGGTTATTAAAATAATGCTTTTTCCACCAACCTAGATTTTGCTAAAGTCTTTTAAGCTTAAACTAAAGTCTATTCATTCCCATGATCGAATTATGAAGATGTAAAGGAGCTTTCTAATTATTAGCCACAACATTAAAAAAATTCAATATGCTGAATCCACATGTTCTGAAATCTAAAAAGAGAGAAATGTTTTAATCTATTAGACTTATCTTTAATAGAAACAAAAGAGGAGCATGATCAGAGAAGGTTCTACTAAAATGATCGACAAAATTAATATTCCATTGAGTAATCCAATGAGTATTAAAAAGAATCATATCCAACCTTTGTCAAAGTCTAGAGTTTTGCCAAGTATAATTAGAACCTTTAAAACCAATTTCAATCTAATTATAATCAAGGATCATATAATAAAATTCTTCCATGGAATGAATATTGGGAGAGCAACCACCACTTCATTCAGAAGTGAATAAAATTGTGTGGAAATCACCACCTACAAACCAAGGTTTATTGATAGAGGTAGCAAAATTCTTCAAATTATCCCAAAGAAGATTTCTACCAGATCTAAGTCCAAAACACAATAATCACCATAAGAGATTTGGGCATTAAAAACTTATTTAAAATAATCAAGAATAGAAACCTCTACAAAGTTATTCTAAAAATAACAAATCTTATTATTGACATTAGAGAAAAATTTACTGAAACCGATCATTCTAGCAACGTGGTTAATTTTGTTAGCATGAATAAGAGGCTCCAGAAAAAATAAGCAATGAAATATTATGTATACGATAAAAATTTCTAATACAATTACAAATAGAGAGGGTATCGATCCTTCTAACATTCCAAATAATAAAATTAAACATAAATAAATTAAAAGAGGTTAAGAAAAGTTTATTTAATAGAGGAGAGGGAGGTCGTAGCTGATCTAGTGTTTCTTAGCAATTTGGGAGGGAAAATTTTCTCTTTTAGCATGATAGGTTTGGAAACCATTTTCTTTTCCCATATAATCATCATCAGAAAGATTTAGCAACATTAGTCTGATTTAGGAGAAATCTTCGATTAGAAATGAGTTCTCCTTTTTCAAGACATTAAAATTTATTAAAGCCAAATGAGCATCCGGAATAGCAAGAGAGGGAGTAGAAACATATTTATTATGAGGCAAGTGTGAACACCAAGCCCTTCTTCTTCATTACCCAAATTATTAGAAAAAGCCAAATCTTTATGAGAATTTAAATCATCATGAATTTAGAAAATAGAATCAATTTTTTCAACCTAATTATCATGAGGTATTAAACCCAAATTCTCCATTGAAATTGAGTGATGCATAAAATTAATATCCTCATATTCAATCAAAGTTCAATCAAAGTGAAGGATGGGGGATAGAGGAAATAGAATCATCATCCAAAAGTCTAAAAAACTATAATTGTTCATATTGCATGCAACAAAGAGGTAAAAAACCTTATTAAGAACATTAAAAATTAAAAATTTTGATACAATGATCTAAGGTTTGGAAAACAAGTTTCTTTAATAGGTATTTTATTTTTTAGGTGAGGATGAATAATGAAACATTTTGAATTATCATGCTATGGATTTATAGTGAGAACAAATGATATGGAGATTCTCAAATTCAATTCTTTACATGTAATCATAATTTTTAGATCCCAACCAGATTTCTTTGGGGTGTTTCTTTGTAATGTCCAATTCAATATGGATTCTATCCATTGAAAGATGAGATTTTGCAGTCATTGCCTGATCAATTTGCAATAGCCGACCAAATAAAGTACCCATAATAAAAATGGAATTGAGGGTTAATGAAATGAATTCACATATTAGGGAGAAAAATCCAAATTGGAACATCTTTGAATGATTATGAAAAAGTGAAGCCAAGTTAGTTGATGCCCTAGCAGGATCCATAGGATCCTTTGGTTTTCCCCAAGGAATCATCGGGGTAGATGCCAAGCCTCAGCATCACTCCAATGAAAACACATAATCAGCCAGCGGCTATCGATTCAAGAAGGAATCCAGTGAGAAATGTGTAGAACAGCTAAGCTGAAAATGAGATAGGGAATGGGAAATCACTAGGGTACGAGGATGAGGGCTCAGGAAGTATTTTTTTGGGTTTTTAGGTTTCAGTTTAGGGTTTAGGTTTAATTTAATTTAGGGTTTAGGTTTAGGTTTAGGTTTAAGTTTAGGTTTAGGTTTAGGTTTAGGTTTAGGTTTAGGTTTAGGTTTAGGTTTATGTTTAGGTTTAAGTTTTAGATTTAGGTTTAAGGTTTAGGTTTTGGTTTAGGGTTTAGGGTTTAGCTTTAGGGTTTAGGGTTTATTTAGATTTAGAGTTTAGGTTAGGTTTAGGATTTAAGTTTAGGTTTAGGATTTAGGTTGGGTTTAGGAGTTTAGGTTTAAGTTTAGGTTTAAGTAGTTTAGGTTTAAGTTTAGGTTTAGTTTAGGTTTAGGAGTTTAAGGTTTAAGTTTAATTTAGGAGTTTAGGTTTAGGGTTTAGGATTTAAGTTTAGTTTAAGTTTAGTTTAAGTTTAGGTTAAGTTTAAGTATAAAGTTTAGGATTTAAAATTTAAGTTTAAGTTTAGGGTGGATTTAAAATTTAGGAAGTTTAGGATTTGATTTAGGATTAAATTTGTTTAAATTAAGTTTAATTTAGGTTAAAATTTAAGTTATTAAATTAAATTATTAAAATTTTTTAATTGAGTTTAGGGAGTTTTAAGGTTTAATTTAGGTCCATTTAAGTTTAAGGTTTATATTTTAAGGTTAGTTTAGAGTTTAGGTTTAGGGTTTAAGTTTAGGTTTAGGTTTAGGTTTAGGTTTAGGGTCTAGGGTTTAGGTTTATGTTTAGGGTTTAGCATTAGGTTCAGGTTTAGGTTTAGGTTTAGGGTTTAGGTTTAGGGTTTAAGTTTATGGAGGTTAGGTTTAACATTTGTTTAGGTTTAGGTTGTTAGTTTAGTTTAGAGTTTATAGTTTAGTTTGAGTTTAGGTTTAAACTTTATAGCTTTTAGGGTTTAGAGTGGGTTTAGGGTTTGGGTTTAAGGTTGTAGGTTTAGGGTTTAGAATTAGGGTTTAGAAGTTTGATTTAGGGTTTATGCTTAAGGTTTTAGGGTTTTAGGATTTAAGGTTTAGGGTTTTGGGTTTAGGGTTTAGGGTTTAGTGTTTAGGGCTTATGGTTTTTAGGGTTTGGGGTTAGGGTTTAAGTTTTGTTTATAATTTAGGTTTTAGTTTAGGGTTTAGGTTTTAAGGTTTTTTTTAATAGAGAACAAATTCATAATCGATATTTCTTCTTTTCAATTTCACCAACCAAGTAGCGCACCAAGTTTTCTAAGACACAAGCAATGACATAGATAAAAAAATGATCACACATAGAATAAATTAAAATCCCTAGATAAGTAGAACTATCTCTACTATAAAGACACAATTTCATAAGTAGTAAATCAGATTGGATTCTTTTCTCGGTTCCCCATCGAACCATCACCACCTCTCGGTGGGATCCACCATCATATCCCCGATCTATCCCTCTGAGACCACCACAGTTGTAACCTCCGTAGCTCCTCCCACCTCCATAACCACCACTACTCCAACCACCACCTCCATATCCCCCACCACCACAGTGATAAGCACCGCCTCCAACTTTGCCTCTACAACTAGAACTAAACCAGCCTAGTTGATGCTGATGTTCCTACCCTCAAGGTTGTACCCATTATTAGGGTTTAAGTTTAGGTTTTGGTTTTGGTTTATTATGTTTAAGCATTTAGGTTTATTTTTATATATATTTAGTTTCTTTAGGTTTAGGTTTAGCATTTAGGGTTTAGGGTTTAGGGTTTACAGTAAAGGGTTTACATATTAGGGTTTATAGTTTAGGGTTTAGGGTTTAGGGTTAAAGCTTTTAGGGTTTAGGGTTTAGGGTTTAGGGTTAGGGTTTAAGGATTAGGGATTAAGGTCTAGGGTTTAGGGTTTAGTGTGTAGGCTTTAGGGTTGTTAGGGTTTAGGGTCTCCAGTTCCCCCACAACCACTGTGATAACTGCCACCTCTACCTTCGCCTCCACTGTAAGATCTAGACTTAGCCTAGTTGACATTGATGTTCCTGTCGTCAAAGTTCTGTCAATTCTTAGAGTTTTTTTTTAAATCAAAAGTGGGAGAATTTTTTTCCAAAAAGAAAGGGATACAAGGTCCTTAAAGTTAATAAATCTCTAAACTTCTGGTCAAAGAGCTACAATTACCCTAAGGAGATAAATCCCCTACCTATTACAAGAAAACCAAAGCAAAAGAAAGAAAAGATAAAAACTGAGAAAGAAACAACACAAAATTCCAAGAAGGTCATCGAAAGCCATCTATATCTCAAAATCTTCTAAGAGAAGCATAAACCACCTTTAGCCCCAAAACCTGCCACAAACCTGTAAAGAACATAAGATAAAGATATGCATCTAGAAATCAGGACAAGTTATGTACACAAAAGAAACAAAATGGTAAAAATCTTAGATATTGCTCAGGCTCAGTAACATTCATCTCAAGGGCGATATGTGAGAGCATCTGAACTTAAGAAGGGTTACAATCACATATGGTGCTACCAGCCAAAAGGATAATAGGAGAAACAACCCATCCATCATAGCTAACTTACCTGGATTAAACCAAATAGCCAATAGCCAAGAGCTAACCATGTTCCAGTATCTATCATCAAGATTAAATAGGTAACTAACTAGCAAAACATCCAGCCAAACTAGAGCAGAGCAACCAAATAAACAAGACAGTAGCCAAGAAATAACCACCATCAAAGCCACCCAAATCAAACAAAGGCCAAAGGTAAAGAACCAAAAATTTTGTAGATTCACCAACCAACAGCACAGCTGCAGCCAACCATCAAGGCCACCCAGCCAACCATAGAAGTAGGAATCAACAAAAACATCAACAAAGCCAAGAACAACTAATGCCACATACAGGTTCATCCCACAACAAAAAAGAAATGAAAAGCTAATGGGCCATCCAGCCAACAGGCAAACACCATAAAAAAATTTCAAAAAAATCACTAGAAAAGGGGATCAAAAAGTAGATGCTTGATAATAACTCCAGAGATAGTAACTCAGCCCAGGAAGAAACAAAGCCCACGACCATGCTCAACTAATTATCATGATGCCAGTTAGCCAAAATGAAAAGAAAAAGGCTGGGAAAAACCAGAGCCATCAAGCAACCACCAGCCAATAAACCCTCACAAAAAAGAAGCTAGGAAAAAAGGCAAACAAGCAAGCTTCGAAGCCTGCAAACAAGCAAGAGACCAACAAGAGAAGAGAGCCACCAAAATTAGAGGGCAACCAAAGTTCAGCAGTACCAACTAGAAATAATCTCGACCTCCATCAGAAGGAGATACCATTCTTAGGGTCTAGGCTTAGGTTTAGGTTTACTTGGCTTTAGGGTTTAGGATTATTTTTTAATCTATTTGGTTACTTTATGTTTAGGTTTAGGGTTTGGAGTTTAGGGTTTAGGGTTAGGGTTTAGGGTTTAAGTTTTAGGGTTTATTGTTTAGGGTTTTAGGTTTTATGTTATTAGGGTTTAAGGTTAGAATTTAGGGTTTTTTAGGGTTTTGGGTTTTGGATTTAGGGTTGTAGGTTTAGGGTTTAGGGTTTAAGGTTTAGGGTTTAGTGTTTAGGATTTAGGGTTTATGGTTTAGGATTTAGGTTTTATGGTTTTTTTAAAATTAAGTAAACCGATAGGTTTAGGTTTATTTATTTTATATTTTATTTTTTTTAGTTTATTTTATTTTTTATTTTTATTTATGTTTTTTTATTTTTATTTAGTTTAGTTTATTTATTTTAGTTTATGTTTTTTATTTTAGTTTATTTTGTAAGTTTAGGTTTAGGTTTATTTTTTAATTGAGTTTTATTTTTATTTTATTTTTTAGGTTTAGGTTTTATTTTATTTTTTTAGGTTTAGGTTTTTACTTTAATTTTATTTTTAGGTTTCATTTTTTAACTTAGGTTTAGGTTATTCTTAGTTTCTTTTATTTTATTTAGTTTAGGTTTAGGTTAAGGTGTTATTTATTTTAGTTTAGTTTATTTTAATTTAGGTTAAGGTTTACTTTATTTTCTTTATTTTATTTTTATTTTTGGTTTAGTTTTTTTTAATTTAGGGTTTAGGTTTTATTTTAGAGTTTATTTTTTTAGGCTTAAGTTTTTATTTTATTTAATTTTATGTTTATTTTACTTTGATTTTACGTTTAGTTTTTATTTTATTTTGGTTTCTTATTTATATGTTTACTTTATTTTTTAGTTTAGTTTAGGTTTTTAGGTTTTTCGGGTTTAGGGTTTAAATTCTAGGGCTTAGGGTTTAGGGTTTATGGTTTAGGGCTTAGGGTTTAGAGTTTAGGGTTTAGGGATTTAGGTTCTAGGGTTTTGGTATTAGGGTTTAGGGTTTTAGGATTTAGGGTTTAGGGTTTAGAATTTAGGTTTAGGGTTTTAGGGTTTAGGGTTTAGGGTTTATGATTGTAGGTTTAGGGTTTAGGATTTAAGGTACAGGTTTTAGTTTAGGGTTTATGGATTTTGGTTTTTTATTTTATTTTATTTTAAAAGAGAACAAATTCATATTCAACATTTCTTTTTTTTGATTTCATCAACCAAGTAACACACCGAGTTTTCTAAGACACAAGAGATGACATAGATTAAAATGAGCACACATAGAGCAAATCAAAAACCCTAAATAATTAAATTTGTCCCTACTGTAAAGACATAGTTTCATAAGTAGCAGATCATATTGGTCGTTCTTCAGTTTCTCCAGTTCACATCAGAACCACCCTGGCCTCTCAAGCCGTGGGATCCACCATCATATCCTCGATCTTTCCCTCTGCCACCACTAGGGTAACCTCTGTCCCTCCTCCCGCCTCCATAACCACCACCTCTATATCCACCAGAACCTCTAGATCCCCACCACCAAACCACTTTGCCTCGCCTTCACCTCTAGCTGGCCCAGGACGGTTGGCGGTTGTTCCTACCATCTAGGGTCTGCCCATTATTAAGGTTTAGGTTTATTAAGTTTTAGAGTTTAGGATTATTTTTAAAATTTTTTTAGTTACTTAGGTATAGTTTAAGGTTTGAGGTTTAGGGTTTAGGGTTTTGGTTAGGGTTTAGGGTTTAGAGTTCAGGGCTTCACGTTTAGAGTTTAGGATTTTTGGTTTTATGCTTTTACAGTTTAGGATTTAGGGTTTGGGATTAGGGTTTTGGGTTTAGGGTTTAGATTTAGAATTTAGGGTTTAAGTTTAGGGTTTAGAGTTTAGTATTTAGGGTTTAGGTTTGGCTTTAGGGTTAAGTGTGGAAATATGATTTGAGATAATGTATGGCTCAAATCCTAAGTTGTATGCAAGTTTCCTTCACTTTCATACTTTTTTTAGGGTTTAGGGTTTATTAGTTACTTCATTCATCAAAGCAAAGAAGAAACTAGAAAAGCATGTCATCTTAATGCACAAGCTAAACAAACATCAAAAAATTGATAAAGCTAGCACAAGACTAAAAAATAAAATAAAATAAAAACATAAAATAAAACCTAAACCTAAACCTAAAAAGAAAATAAAATAATAATAATAAACTAAACTAAAATATAATATATTATATGTAGTATACTATACAATACACCATACTATATTATAAACTATACTGTACTACACAACATGATATATACATAGTATAGTACATAAAATGTGCACGAGAATTTAAGGTTTAGGGTTTAGGGTTTAAGGTTTAAGGTTTAGGGTTTAGGGGTTTTTCTGGGAAAGTTAGAATTTTATCACCATAAAAGGAAAAGATAAAATATCCTTAAAGAGGGTAAAGCTCTAAAATTCTACTGGTCTCAGAGCTACAAGAAACTTAGAGAGGTAAACCCCCATCTAAGTACATTAGAAAAAGAAAAGAAAACAAAAGAGCAAATACAGCGCCTAAGAAGCATAATGGAAAAAGACAGAGTAAGACTAAAACAAATACTGAAAATAGTAAAAGGATGAGTCAGCAATTGTTCATGATTCCTTTGAGAAAGCAAGATAAGCAAGATCTACAACAACACCACTTGGGTTGACTGACCAACGACCATTCCCTCTGTAAAGTTCCAACCTATAAAAGAAATCTGCAAAACACTATAAAGTCAAAAGGCATAGCTAAAAAGGATAAAGATATACAGAAGAAAAAGAGAGAGCTTAGAAAGAAATGGCTCATGCTCAGTTAGGATCATCTCAAGGGTCAACAATAAATATGAGCATCCAAACTTCGTAAAGAAGGGTTACAATCATATGTAATGCTATCAGCCAAAGAGAAGAGGTAAGTAACATCAAAGCCATCAGAGGCAACATTCATGATACAAGCAAACATCCAAGGCCAGTAGTCCATAGAGTTCCAGATCTAACACCGTTAAACAAAAACAAACAAACTAGCAACCAGCTAGCAACCAAACCACCAAGCAAAAACCACAACAGACTAATCGTAATAACCCACAGAGAGGCTAGAATAAAGTCAGAACACCAACAACATCGATTAACCAGATAGCCATCCAAGCTATAAACTAGGGAAAACTAGAATAGCCATCAGCAAGCACCAGACCAATGCTAATTAATAGAAAAAAACAACAAAACCAAGATAGGAGCCCTCAAGACAAAGTCCCAACAACAAGTAGTCACCAAGCCAAACCGGGGTGAGCAACCACACATGACTAAATAGCTCAAAAATAAAACCATCAACTGAAGGAAACATAAGCTGTAGCAAGTGCAAATCACCACAAAACAACCACACAAAAGGGGCCAAAGCGACCATCAAACCGAAACCAAAAGTCCAATCCAAAAGGATCAACAAAGGTTCAACCAACACAATAAAAGGCTCTAACAAATTGTTGAGTTTAGGTTTTAGTTTTAGGGTTCTTATTTTAGTTTAATGTTTAGGGTTTTTAGTATCTATTTTTTTTAATAGAGAACAAATTTATATTCAACATTTTTTCTTTTTTATTTCATCAACCAAGTAACACACCAAGTTTTCTAAGACACAAGTGGCATCATAGACAAAAAATGAGCACACATAGATCAAATCAAAAACCCCAGATAACTAGAACTGTGTCTACTATAAATACATAGTTTCATAAGTAGTAGATCGGATCGGCTGTTCTTCAATTTCTCCAGTTCCCATCAGAACCACCCTTGCCTCTCGAGTAGCTGGATCCACCATCACATCCCCAATCTCTCCCTCTGCCACTACCATGGCTGTAACCTCCGTCGCTCCTCCCGCCTCGATAACCACCACTGCTCCGACCACCACCTCCATATCCACCATCACCTCTAGATGCCCCACCACCACTGTGATAACCGTCACCTTCGCCTTATCCTCCACCACCAGATCAAGACAAAGCCTGGTTGATGGTGATGTTCTTGCCCTCAAGGTTCTACCCATTCTTAGCAATTTAGGTTTATTAGGTTTTAGGGTTTAGGTTTATTTTTTAATTTATTTAGTTACTTTAAGTTTAGGTTTAGGGTTTGGGGTTTAGCATTTAGGGTTTAAAATTTAAGGTTTAGGGTTTTATGGTTTATGCTTTTAGAGTTTAGGGTTTAGGGTTTAGGGTTTTGGGTTGTAGGTTTAGAGTTTATGGTTTAGTATTTAGGATTTAGGGTTTAAAGTCTTTTTAAAAATTAAGTAAACCAATATGTTTAGGTATATTTAGTATATTTATTTATTTTATTATTTATTTTTATTTATGTTTATTTTTTATTTTTATTTAGTTTAGGTTTCTTATTATTTTAGTTTAGGTTTTTTATTTTAGTTTAATTTTTTTGTTTAGGTTTATGTTTATTTTTTAGTTGAGTTTTATTTTAATTTTATTTTTTAGGTTTAGGTTTAGGATTTTACTTTATTTTTTTAGGTTTAGGTTTTAGAATTTTATTTTAGGTTTCTTTTTTGTTATATTTTTTAGTTTAGGTTTAGGATTATTTTTAGTTTATTTTATTTTATTTAGATTTGGTTTAGGTTTAGGTTTAGGTTTAGGTTTTATTTATTTTAGTTTAGCTTATTTTAGCCTATGTTTAAGTTTATTTTATTTTGTTTATTCTATTTTTATTTTAGGTTTAGATTTTTTTTAGTTTAGGGATTAGGTTTTATTTTTTATGTATTTTTAGGTTTATTTTTTAGGTTTAGGTTTTTATTTAGTGTTTATTTTCTTTTATTTAAAGTTTATTTTATTTATGTTTTAGGTTTAGTTTTTATTTTACTTATGTTTTTGATTCTTAGGTTATTTTATTTTTTTAGTTTAGTTTAGGATTTTATTTATTTTATTTTAGTTTATTTTTTTATTTATTTTATTTTATTTTTAGGTTTAGGTTTAGGTTTTAATTTAATTTAATTTTATTTTAGTTTATGTTTAATTTATTTATTTGATTTTTAGGTTTAGGTTTCTAGGTTTTTAGGGTTTAGGGTTTTGGGTTTTGGGCTTAGGGTTTAGGGTTTAATATTTCTTTTTTAAGAAAACCCATAGAGGGAGAATTTTTTTGCCACAAAGAAAGGAGTACAAGTTCCTTAAGTGGGGAAAATTTTCTTAATTATTGCTCAAAAAGCTACATTCGGCCCAGAGAGAAATATCCACTATCTAATATAACAAAAGAAAGGAATTAAAAACCTAAGCTAAAGAAATAAAAGACCAAAAAAAAATTAAGCAACATCACAGTAAACAGGAGGATCAGCCCAAGCCCACTACTAGAATCAGAAGTCTTTTGAGAGTTCCACAATCCACATCTAGGATAAGAAACCTGTATAAAACCTGTAAAAGAATCCGACAAGCAACTAGAAGATGTAATTAGCATAACTAGAGAAAATCATGCTTAAGCACATAATAAAGAGCAATATAAGAGAAAATTTCAAATAAGGCTCAGGCTCAATCACCTTCATCTTAAGGGGCAACCACAAATGTGAGCATCTAGACTTCAAAAGAAGGGTTATAGTCACATATGTTGCTACCAGCCAAAAGATAATAGGGAAATCATCCCAGCCATAATCTCCCACTTACCTTGATAAGGGCAATCTACCAAAGAGTGAAATTCAACAATTCTCTAGTACTTGCCCAAGAAACAGAAATAGCTGGCCCACAAATCACCCAGCCGACTAAAGGCCACCAAGCACAAATGGAAGTAGCATTAATAAAACCACCACAACAGAAATGAAAGAGTAGCTGCCAAGATTTCAGCAAGAAAGCAAAGAAACCATGTATAGTAACCAAACCCACTAGTGTCACCAGACAACTAGAAGCAACAGCCCAAAACCAAAATACCAACCTAAAACTAGAAACAATAAACCAGCAATTCCAAACCAAATCAGAGAACAGGACCAACACTAATAGAAGCCACCAGTCAAACCTAGATATTAGAGGCAAGAAATAAAAAGGCAGTCATAATACCTCCATCAGAGATAGAAAGATAGCCATAGAAAAATAGCACCACCAGAGAGAGGAAAAATAACCCATAAGGAGACCAAAGGGGCATCCATAAAACACCAGAAAATCACCACCAAGAGTAGCAGGAAAACAACCATGCCCACCCTACCAACCAAGAGGCAAGACACAAGAAACAAAGGGAGCTAGAGAAACCAAAAGTAGATCAAATCCTCAGCAAAAATAACAGATCAAGCCAATGACACTCAAGTAAAAAATAATAGCCACCCAACTGAGAAAATAGCCAGAATCAGCAACCAACAAACAACTATCATAAGGCCAAAACCAAAACTAAAGAAAAACCACCAAAAAGGTAACCCTGCTAGCTAACAATAGTTTAGAAAGAAAACCAAAAAAAACCAACCAAAACTACAAAACCAATCTAGACCCAAGCGACCTAATTAACAAAGTAGCACATGAGCCAACTCTAATAAGGAAATAGCCAGTCCAATGGGGAGGCAATCCCAACACTAAAAAAGGTAAGCATAGTGACAAACCAATAGGAAGCCACCAAAAACAACTAAGAAACAAATGGTAACCACCCAACCAGACAAAAATCCATAGCCTGGGAGGACCACCAATAGCTAGCCAAAGTGGAAAGAAAAATAGACCAAGGCCCCTTCCAAACTCCAGGGATCAAAAAAACAAGTACCAAAGAGAAAATAGTTTATGAATGACGACCAATTAGCACCTTCCAGCCACAAGGTAAAGGAAGAAACCAATAAATAAAAGCCACCAAGCCTAAAAAGGATGAGGAGACAAAAACCACTGAATGGCCTAGCACAAACTTAAGAGTGAAAAGATCAATAGTAGCCATCAAATAATAGCAACTCAAGATAGCCAAGTAAGGGGTAGTAGCTAATAATAGCACCCACCAGGCCCAACAATAGTAGAAAAAAAAGCTTCCTAAGTAAGGAAACAGCCAGCCAAAAACTAGAGGCAAAACTAGTACCAATTAAGAAAAGGGAAAAGCCAAAAGCACGTAGAGGCATAACCTAAGATGAGGCCACCACAAGTTCAATGAAGCATTTGAAGAAATTGTTGACATTCAGATCCCTAAATAAAATAGTCAACCAATGAAAACACCTCTCAAACAACAGAGGCTGAATAGCTAGCCACCACATCAAAGAAATCTTCCAAATATTACAGTACAAACCAAGCAAGAGAGTGAACCAACTAGAAAATGCAACAAAATGAAAATGCACATAGAAAAAAACATAGAGAACCTAAAAAACACAGATAAATTAATTTCTAAGATAAGGTAATCCGGTGTCATCCAGATTACCCAAGCCTCTCAATTGTCTAGGTAATTTAAGATGATCATAAAGAGTGAGATCATTTAATTTTACATCTAGATTAGCCAAAAAATCTACACCGGCATTTCCTTAATGCAAAATGTGAGAAATTTTGAAGCATACTTGAGAGAGAAGTGTTCTAATATGATTAAGAAGATAGAATAAATTTGCATTGCCTATCTTAGTGGAAGTTAGCATGTCAATGAGTAAAGATATCAACTTCAATCTTAATATTAAAATATTTTGCAAACAAATGTCAATAGCTTTGTTTAGAGCCATTAATTTGGCATAGATAACATAATAAGCTTTAAAATGATAAGTAAAAGCACAAATGACATTGCCTTCAAAATCCCTAATAGTACCACCACAATGTATTAGAGACATGTATTAATTTTAATAATATTATTATGAAGGTTTTATCCAATATATAATCATGTCTTCTGAAGGTGATCTCAAGGTAAAGACTTTTTTGGCCACAAATTTGAAACCTCTAAAATGTGTGTTACTAATTAAATTAGCATTAAATAATGCATGATATTTTTCTTTGCTTCTAGCAATAATCCTTTTATGATTCATAGGAATACCATGATATTCAGCATCATTTCTATCCATCCATATAAACCAAATAAGGGTAATGGTAATTAAAAATTTCATATGACCTTTCACAGTTTATGGAAACAGGCTTCAAGAAGTTAATATAAAGAAAGAGAGCCATGGAAATGGTTAGTATTAAAAAGATCATACCAAACCCATAATTTGGAGGCAATAACACCATTGAAAAAAACATGATTAACATTTTTGATATGAAAACAATAATAACATTTGGAAGGCAAATGAAATACTTTATCCCAGAGCAAGGAATCAATAAGAATGAAGTTCTTCAGAATTGTCCAAGTAAGGATATAATAAGAGATAAGGATGATATTATTCCAAAGTTTAATAAATACATTAGAAGAATTATGAACCTCTCTAATATATTTCCAAGCCTTTTTAAGAATAAAATCACCATTATAAGATAGCTTAAAAATAATTTGATCAGGCTCATTGGAAAGGATAAGAATATCACTAAATTTATCAAAAAGAGAGATAGGAATAAATTCTCTAAGTTTACTATCATTCCACTTATTATTAAGCCAAAAAGAGTTAACTTTAGTAGCAGTAGAAGAATGGGTAGATAAAAAAGAATCAATAGAACCACCACCAATCCAGTTATCTTGAAAAAAAAAAAAGAAGATCTTGAATTTATACCCTAAGATATCAAGGATTCTGCCTCCCATTTAACAAAGCAAATCCTTTTGCAAACTAGGGAGTCATCAACTTTATAAGTACATATTAGAGGGTGCTTACCCAGATGTTATCATAAAATTAGCCAGCTATCTTTTTTCTAAAATTCCACTAGAGTTTATGGGAGAATAGATTCATGAATAGGTTTGCATCCAAGTCCACCTTCACCCAGAGGACCATAACATTTATGCCAAGAAGTCCAATGCATCCTTTTAACTGAATTCTTAGAGCCCTAGAAAAATTTATTAAGGAGACAATTAATTTTATTTAAAAAGAATTAGTAGGGATAATGGTCTAAATAAGATATAAAGGCAACTAATTAAGAGTACTCTTAAACAAAGTAGGCCTGCCACTAAAAGAAAGTAAGTGAAATCCCACACCAAAATTCTATTAGAAATTTTTTGGATATACTAGTTAAAAAGATGGGATCTTTTTCGACCTTTGAAATGAGGAGCACCTAGATATTTAATAGGGAGTTGGTGTTTAAAGTTAGTGATTCTCAAGATGTTATTAATTTTATTATTAGAAATTTTAGAGGACGTAATAAAGTAGCTCTTACTTTCATTAATAGAAAGACCACTCTCTTTCAAAAATTATTTAAAAATTTCTTAAGTCTTTTGATATGATGAAAAGAGGCATTACAAAAGATAATGAAATCATCAATAAAGCTATGATGAGAATTCGAGATACCACTAAGAGTTCTAAAGTACATGTTAGGATTGTTATTGAATAAATCATTTAAACTCCAAGAAAGGTATTCCATAGTAATAATAAATAAAGATGGGGACAAAGGATCTCCTTGTCTCAATCCATGAGAAGAAGGAAAGAAGTCTAAAGCTTCTCCATTAAGAAGAATGGAAATCCATGCATTATTAATACAATTTTTAATAAGGTTAATAAAATTAGTAGAGGAACCAAATAAATGCAGGATATTTAAAAGGAAATCTCATGAGATATTATCAAAGGCTTTAGAAATATCTAATTTAAAAAGGATGTTACCACCTATTGTTGGAACATCAAAATCATGAATAAGCTCTTGAGAAAAAAGAATTTTATCAGATATAAATCTCCCTCTAACAAAACCAATTTGTTTGAGAGAGATAATTTTTTGAAGTAAAGGACTAAGTCTATTGGAAAGAATTTTAGAAATCAATTTATTAAAGAAAGTGCAAAGACTAATAGTTTTGAAATCACTCCAAGAATATAAATTATCTAATTTAGGTATAAGAACAATGAAAGTGCTTAAAAATATTTAAGGAGAGGATTACCAACAAAGAAATCAACAATATCATTGATTAAGTCATGCTTAATAATAGACCAACAATTTTGAAAAAAAAATGAGTTGTATAACCCTCCCGACCATCAATGGAATCAATGTTCATGCTATTGAGAGCTTTACCAATCTCATCTTTAGTAGGCAACCTAGTAAGCCAATGATTATCATCATTGGTAATAGTAGAGGGGATCAAATGTGAATTAGAAATAGCTTCATAAGACTGACTTTTATTAAGCATATTTCTAAAGTGATTAATAATATAATCTTTAATAACATTAATATCAGTGATCCATTCTCCATTATCATTTTTCATTTTTGATACAATTTAAAGCTCTCTTTTTATAAAATAAAGCATGAAAATACCTAGTATTCTTGTCCCTATCAACAATATATATACTAGTAACTTTTTGCCACCAATAGGTCTCTTCCATATTCTGATAATTAACAAGTTTATCTTTAGTTTCATTCAAATCCTTAAGCTTAGAAGAGTCAGTCAAAATAGCATTTTCAAGATCACAAATCAAAAGTTCCATGTTTTTTACATTAGCAAAAAGATTTATTAAAATAATATTTGTTCCACCAAATCAGATTTTATTGGATCCTTTTAAGATTAAACCATAATCTATTCATACCCCTAATCAAATTAACAGGGTGTAAAGGGGCAATCCAACTAATGGCCATGACTTTAAGAAAATCCATATGCTGAAACCACATATTTTGAGATCTGAAAGAGGGCAAGATGTTTAATATTTTAGACTTTTCTTTAACAGAAACCAAAAGTGGGGCATGATCAGATGAAGTTCTACTAAAATTGTCAACAAAGGTAAAAGGCTGTTTATTAATCCACTAAGAGTGGAAAAGAATTCTTTCTAAATGTTGCCAGAGCTAAGAGTTTTGCCAAGTATAATTAGAGCCTTTAAAACCAATGTCAATAAGATTGCAATCAAGAATTATATTAGAAAATTCTTCCATAGAATGAATATTAGGAGAGCAACCACCCCTTCTTTCTGAAGAATATAGAATAGTGTTGAAATTAGCCCCAACCAAATCAAGGTTTGTTAACAGAAAGAGGAAAACATCTCAAATTCTCCCAAAGAACATTTCGACCAGTTCTATTGCATGAAGCATAAATAAAAGAGCCTAGCACACAAGAGTCACTAAAAGAAATTTGAGCATTGACAACTTGTTGTATATCATCTAAAATGAAAACATTTAAGAAGCTATTCCAAAAGCACCAAATTTTATTACAGATGTTAGAGAAAAAGTTACTTAAGCAAAGCATTCTAGCAACATGATTGATTTTATCAGCATGTATAAGAGGTTCAACAATAATATGTAAAGTGATATTGTTAATTCTTTAGAGATTTCTAATATGATTACGAACAGTGAGGGTACCAATCCTTTAACATTCCAAATAAGAGAAGTAAACCTAAAGACAATTATAAAAGGAAATTAAATGATAATAATAAAGAGAAAGAGAGAAGGAATAACAAATCCTCTCCTAAGGTAAAAATTGAAACAACACATTATTTTTGTGAAGAGGATCTAGATAAAGTAGATCTAGCAAAAGTAGGAGGTTGCATATTAGAGTTTTTAGTTTTCTTTTTTCAGATAGCTTGGAATTTTCTATTTTTATCCAAAGTGTCACCATTAGATAGAGATTGATTAGAAATATTATTAATAGGATAAGGATCAACAAGAACATCTCTAATCACAACTACCCTCTCTTCCAAATCAACATTTTGTTGAAAAGTGGGATTAGAATGATGATCAATCTTGGAATTAAGGGAAGAAATTATACAATTCAAAACACAATTACCAATGTTAGAATCAGTGTTTCGCTCAAGAATTTCAACCACACTAAAGTTATCATTTAAATCCTCATTCTCATCAACTAATGTTAGTAAAGAAACAAGAATAGACTCATTATACAATGAATCATCATTTTTTTCAACCTCTTTGAATTTGGAATTAGCCATAATAGGAATATTCTCATGTAAAGAAAGGTTGTCCAGAAAACCATCTTTTTCAACATTATTAGTACCTTTGTCATAGTTGGAATGAGCAATAGAATCAATAATTTTAAGAACATCAAAAGATTCCAAAGAATTCAACCTAATATCAACATTTAAGTTATTTGTAGGCACAAAAATAGTTTTATTAACTTTAATATAAGCTAATTTAGAGTTATGATCATTCAAAATTTTCTTTTTAAGATGCGGTGAAGAATAAAACACTTTGAATTATCATGACCATGCATCTTGCAATGGGATCAAAAAACCAAAAAATTTTCAAATTTGACCTTTTGTAAATAACCAAACTTAATCTAGACCTCCTTAAGATGTTTTTTAGATATGTAAAGTTAAACCAATATATTAGCAATAGAGGGACAAGTTCTCACAACATTCGCTTGTTCAATTTGGAGCGGCTGACCGAAAAGAGCACTGACAACAAATAAAACTTGGTGGGTAACATAATGGATTTTTATATTTGGAAGGGCTAACCACACAAGAACAATAGGTGATTCATCCTTTATATCAAAAAGGAGAGACCACTTCAATAAATGCATTTGACAATTAAAGACAAAATAAGATCGATGTGAGAAAACCATTGAATAATCCAAATCATTCATAAGTTGAAGCAGAATATGGCTTGGATCGATCAAGCCAATAGAGAAAGCACTCAAAATTTTAAGGTCATGAAAACAAGATCGGATTATGTCCAAATTTGGAAAGCACAAAATAAATTTTCCAACCAAAGTAAATTCAAAGGTTTTGTAAGCTTTTTGACATCAAGATCCGAACACATGATCATAGGAATACCTTGAAAAAAAGTCAATATCATATTCACCGAGTCAGAAGAGGTAGAGATCTTACCAAAAAGTGAATCCTTAAAGGATTTAATAGCAATAATGGCATTTGGTTCAGGATTCCCCAAAAAATCAGATGCCCAAACCGGATCATCCAAATTTGGGAGATGTAATATGTGGGTTCAAGGTCACCACAGCCATATTCAGAAGAGACACATTACGTGAGTGGCCAGAGATTCAAAAGGCTCTTGAAAATGGTCTATAATGATGAAGGATCCACCAAAAACATGAGTGGGGATGCACCGACGAAGGGGAAAATTAAATCTCCATAGCACCGGGGAGAACTAGGGTTATTTGGTTTCAATTTCTAGGTTTATTTTAGGTTTTGGTTTATGTTTAATGTTTATGTTTAGGCTTAGGTTTAGGTTTAGGGTTTAGAGTTTAGGTTTAGGTTTTGGGTTTAGGTTTAGGTTAAGGTTTAGGTATAGTTTTTTATTTAAGTTTAGGTTTAGGGTTTAGGGTTTATGTTTAGGTTTAGGTTTATGGTTTAGAGTTTAGGTTATAAGGTTAGAGGAAGGTTGTTTAGTGTTTAGGGTTTATGTTTAGTATAAGTTTAGGTTTAATTTAAGTTTAGTTTAGGAGTTTAGGGTTTAGTTAAAGTTAGATTAGTGTTGAGTTTAGTTTAGGCTTTAGAGCCAGGGTTTTAGGTTAAGGTTTAGTTTAGATTAGTTTAGGGTTTAAGCTTTAAGGTTTTAAGGTTTAGGGTTTAGAGTTTAGGGTTTAGAGTTTATGTCTTAGGGTTTAGGGTTTAGGGTTTAGGTTTAGGGTTAGTTTAGTGTTTAAGGTTTAGGATTTAGTGTTTTTTGGGGGTTAGGGTTCAGGGTGTAATGTTAGTTTTAGGGTTTAGGGTTTAGGATTTAGGATTTAGGGGTTTTTTTAAATTAAGTAAACCATTAGGTTTAGGTTTAATTAGTTTATTTAATTTTTTTATTTAGGTTTATTTTTTATTTTTATTTAGTTTAGTTTATTTATTTTAGTTTAGGTTTTTCAATTTAGTTTATCTTTTATGAATTAGGTTTAGGTTTATGTTTATGTTTTAGTTTAGTTTTATTTTATTTTATTTTTTAGGTTTATGTTTATTTTTTATTTTTAGGTTTAAGTTTAGGTTTTTATTTATTTTCTTAGTTTCACATGTTAGGTTTTTATTTTAGGTTTATTTTTTAGGTTTTGTTTTTTATTTTAGGTTTAGGTTTATTTTTAGTTAATTTTATTTTATTTAGTTTATGATTTAGGTTTATTTTATTTAAGGCTTAGATTTTATTTATTTAAGTTTAGTTTATTTTATTTTAGGTTTAGGTTTATTTTATTTTATTTATTTTATTTTTATTTTAGGTTTTGCATTTTTTTTAGTTTAGGGTTTAGGATTTTTTTATTTATTTTTAGGTGCATTTTTTATGTTTAGGTTTTTATTTACTATTTATTATATTTTATTTTTGGTTTATTGGGTATTTATTTTATTTAAGTTATTTATTCTTAGGTTTATTTTGTTTTTAAGTTTAGTTTAGGTTTGATTTATTTTATTTTAGTATTTTTTATTAGTTTCTTTTTTTTTTGGGTTGAGGTTTAGGTTTGAGTTTATGTTTTTATCTTATTCTTTTTCCTAATTTTATTTAGGTTTAGGTTTTTTATATATTTTATTTTTTATGTTTTATTTAATTTATTTTTAAGTTTTTAGGTTTTTAGGGTTCAGGGTTCAGGGTTTAGGGTTTAGGGTTTATGGTTTAGGGTTTAGGATTAAGGTTTTGGGTTTAGGGTTTAGTCTTTAAGCTTTAGGATTTAGGGTTTTTAGGGTTTAGGGTTTAGTGTTTAGGGTGAGCTTAGGGTTTAGAGTTTCTTATTTAATTAATTAAAAAGATAGGGTTAGGTTTATTTATTTTATTTAGTTTATTTTCCATTTATTTTTGTTTAGTTTTAATTTTATTTTAATTTATGTTTATTTTTAATTTTTATTTATTTTAGTTTATTTATTTTAGTTTGTTTTTTAGGTTTATGCTTAGGTTTAGGTTTGTTTTTAGTTGAGTTTTATTTTATTTTTTAGGTTTAGGTTTTATTTTTATTTTAGGCTTAGGTTTAGGTTTAGGTTTTTATTTAATTTTTTTTTTTAGGTTTTAGGTTTTTATTTTAGGTTTATTTTATGTTTCTTCTTTAATTTATATTTTGGTTTATTTTCAGTTTATTTTATTTTATTTAGTTTTAGTTTAGGTTTAGATTTTATTTATTTTGGTTTAGTTTATTTTATTTTAGGTTTATTTTATTTTATTATTTCATTTCTACTTTAGGTTTAGTTTTTTTTGTGTAGGGTTTAGGTTTTATTTTTTATTTATTTTTAGGTTTTATTTTTTAGGCTTAAGATTTTATTTATTTATTATTTTATTTTATTTTATGTTTATTTTAGGTTTATTTTATTTTAATTTTATGTTTAGTTTTTATTTTATTTAGGTTGTTTTATTCTTAAGATTATTTTTGGATTCTATTTTCTAGTTTAGGGTTTAGGGTCTTTTAAAAAAAATTAAGTAAATTGGTAGGTTTTGGTTTATTTAGTTTATTATTTATTTTTAGCTTATTTTATTTTTTATTTTTATTTAGAATTATTATTTTTATTTAGTTTAGTTTATTAATTTTAGTTTAAGTTTTTTTATTTTAGTTTATTTTTTATGTTTAAGTTTATGTTTAGGTTTATTTTTTTGTTTAGTTTTATTTTTATTTTATTTTTTGGGTTTAGGTTTAGGTTTAGGTTTTTATTTTATTTTTTTAGGTTTAGATTTTAGGTTATTATTTTAATTTTTTCTTTAGGTATTAGGTTTTATTTTAGGCTTAGGTTTATTTTTAGTTTATTTTATTTTATTTAGTTTAGGTTTAGGTTTAGGTTTAAGCTTTTTTTATTTTATTTTAGTTTATTTTAGTTTAGGTTTAAGTTTATTTTATTTTGTTTATTTTATTTTTATTTTAGGTTTAGGTTTATTTTAGTTTAGGGTTTAGGTGTAATTTTTTATTTATTTTTAGGTTTTATTTTTTGTTTATTTTTTAGGTTTAAGTTTTATTTAGTTTATATTTTTTCTATCTTAGGTTTATTTTATTTTTATTTTAGGTTTAGTTTTTATTTTTAGGTTTATTTTATTTGGTTATTTAGTTTAGGTTTTTATTTATTTTATTTTAGTTTAGTTTTTGTTTTCTTTTTTATTTTAATTTTATGTTTAGGTTTAGGTTTAGGTTTAGGTTTTAGTTTTAACTTTTATTTTATTTTATTTTATTTTCTTATGTAGATTTAGGTTTTATGGTTGTATAGGGTTTATGGTTTAAGGTTTTAGGATTTTGGGTTTAGTGTTTAGGGTTTAGGGTTTAGGGTTTTTTTAGGGTTTAGGGTTTAGGTTTTAGGTTAAGGATTTAGGTTTTAGTTTATGGTTTAGGGTTTAGGTTTTAAAGTTTATGGTTTAGGGTTTAGGGTTTAGTGTTTAGGGTTTAGGGTTTTAGGGTTTACGTTTTAGGGTTTAGGTTTTAATGCTTATGGTTTAGGTTTAGGATTTAGGGTTTAGGGTTTTAAGGTTTATGGATGTAGGTTTAGGGTTATAAGTTTAGGATTTAAGGTTTAGGTTTAGGGTTATTTTATTCTTTTTTTTATTTTTATTTTTTTAAGTTAGGTAAAATGGTAAGTTTAAGTTTATGTAGTTTACTTTTTTATTTATTTTAGTTTATTTTATTTTTTATTTTTATTTAGATTTATTTTTTTATTTAGTTTTGTTTACTTATTTTAGCTTAGGTTTTTATTTTAGATTATTTTTTGGGTTACATTTAGGTTTAGGTTTACTTTTAGTTTAGTTTTATTTTTATTTTTATTTTTTATTTAGGTTTTATTTTTATTTTTAAGTTTAGGTGTAGGCTTTTATTTTATTTTTTGATGTTTAGGTTTTAGGTTTCTATTTTAAATTTACTTTTAGTTTTATTTTTTAGTTTAGGTTTAGGTTTATTTTAAGTTTATTTTATTTTTTAGTTTAGGCATAGGTTTAGTTTATTTTAGGTTTAGTTTTAGGTTTTATCTAGCATAGTTAATTTTAGTCTAGGTTTATTTTATTTTTATTTTAGGTTTAGGCTTTCTTTAGTTTATGATTTAGGTTTTATTTTCTATTTTTTATGTTTATTTTTTAGGTTTTGGGTTTTATTTAGTTTTTATTTTATTTTATTTTAAGTTTATTTTATCTTTATTTTAAGTTTAGTTTTTATTTTATTTATGTTTTTTATTTTTTTAGTTTAGTTTAGGTTTTTATTTATTTATTTTTAGCTTAGTTTTTTATTATAATTTCTTTTTAGGTTTAGGTTTAGGTTTAGGTTTAAGTTTTAGTTTTAGGTTTTAGTTTATTTTATCTTTATTTTATTTTATTTTCTTTTGGGTTTAGGTTTAGCTTTAGGTTTTAGTTTATGTTTTTACTTTTATTTTATTTTTATTTTATTTTAGTTTAATTTTTTTATTTATTTTAATTATAGGTTTTATTTAGTTTAGGTTTAGTTTTTAGCTTCTTAGGATTTAGGGTTGTAGGTTTTAGGGTTTAGGGGTTAGGGTTTTAATCTTTATGGTTTTAGGGTTAGGGTTTTTTTTTATATATTTATATTTAGTTTAGGGTTTATAGTTAGGGTTTAGGGTTGTAAGTTTAGGGTTTATGGTTTAGGGTTAGTTTTAGGGTTTAGGGTTTAAGGTTTTAGGATTTAGGGTTTAGGGTTTAGGGCTTAGAATATAGGTTTTAAAAGAAAAAATTAAGAAAATTGATAGGTTTAAATTTATTTATTTTATTTTTTATTTATTTTAGTTTTTTTATTTTTTATTTTTATTTAGGTTTCTTTATTATTTTTATTTAATTTTGTTTATTTATTTTAGGTATATTTACTTTAGTTTATGTTTTTTGTTTCAGTTTATTTTTTAGGTTTTGCTTTAGGTTTATGTTTATTATTTAGTTTAGTTTTATTTTTTTTTATTTTTCAGTTTAGGCTTTATTTCTTAATTTTTGGTTTAGGTTTAGGTTTTTATTTTATTTTTTTAGGTTTAGGTTTTAGGTCTTTATTTTTGGTATATTATTAGGTCTTATTTTTTAGTTTATGTTTAGGCTTATTTTTAGTCTATTTTATTTTATTTAGTTTAATTTAGTTTTAGGTTTAGGTTTTATTTATTTTAGTTTAGTTCATTTTAGTTTAGGTTTAGGTTTATTTTTTCTTATTTATTTTAGGTTTAGGTATTTTTTAGTTTATGGTTTATGTTTTATTTTTTATTTATTTTTAAGTTTTATTTTTAAGTTTATTTTTTAGGTTTAGAATTTTATTTAGTCTTTATTTTATTTTATTTTAAGTTAATTTTATTTTTATATTACGTTTAATTTTTATTATATTTAGATTTTTTAGGTTTATTTTATTTTTTAGTTTAGTTTAGGTTTTTATTTATTTTATTTTAGTTTAGTTTTTATTTTTTATTTTATTTTATTTTTAGGTTTAGTTTTAAGTTTAGGTTTATGTTTAGGTTTTAGTTTTGGTTTTTATTTTATTTAATTTGATTTAGGTTTGTCTCTTTATTTATTTTACTTTTTGGTTTTATTTAGTTTAGGTTTAGGTTTTTTGGTTTTTAGGATCGACAGTTCTTCAATTTCTCCAATTGCCATCAGAGCAACCCCAACCTCACGAATACATGATCTACAATCACATCCCCGATCTCTCCCTCCTCCATAACCACCACTGCTCTGACCACTACCTCCATATCAACCATCACCTCCAGATGCCCAACCACAACTAGGATAATCGTCACCTCCGCCTTTGACTCCACTATGAGATCTAGACAAAGCCTGGTTGACGGTGATGTTCTTGTCATCAAGGTTCAGACCATTCTTAAGGATTAGGTTTTGGTTTTGGTTTATTAGTTTTTAGGGTTTAAGTTTATTTTTTTAATTTATTTAGTTATTTTAGGTTTAGGTTTAGGGTTTGTGGTTTAGGTTTTAGGGTTTAGGGTTAGGGTTTAGGGTTTAGGGTTTAGTGTTTAGGGCTTATGGTTTAAGATTTTGGGTAGTATGCTTTTAAGGTTTAGGGTTTAGGGTTAGGCTTTAGGGTTTAGGGTTTAGGGTTAGCTTATGTCTAGTTTAGGGTTTAGAGTTTAGGGTTTTTGGGTTTATGCTTTTAGAGTTTAGTGTTTAAGGTTAAGGTTTAGGATTTAGAGTTTTTTAGGGTTTAGGTATTACGGTTTATGGTTTAGGGATATATGTTTAGGGTTGAAATTTTAGGGTTTAGTGTTTTGGGTTTAGGTTTTATGGCTTAGGATTTAGGGTTTAAGGTTTTTTTCAAAGTTAAGTAAACCGATTGGTTTAGGTTTAATTAGTATATATAGCTTAGTTTATTTATTTAAAATTTTAGTATACTTCTTTTATATTTTTATTTATGTTTATTTTCTTATTTAGTTTAGCTTATTTATTATAGGTTTATTTATTTTAGTTTAGGTTTTTTATTATAGTTTATTTTTTAGGTATAGGTTTAGATTTAGGTTTATTTTTAATTGCATTTTATTTTTATTTTATTTCTTATGTTCAAGATTTATTTTTTTATTTTTTACCTTTAAGTATAGGAATTTTTTTATGTTTCGATTTTAGGTTCTTATTTTAGGTTTATTTTTAGGATTTATTTTTTTTATTTTTGGTTTAAGTTTATTTTTAGTTTATTTTATTTTATTTTATTTAGTTTAAGTATAGTTTTTTTTTTAGTTTAGGGTTTAAGTTTTTTTTAGTTTTAGTTTTATTTTATTTTTATTTTATTTTTAGGTTTTATTTTATTTAGATTTGTTTTGGTTTATTTTATTTTTTTAGTTTAGCTTAGGTTTTTATTTATTTTATTTTAGTTTCATTTTTTATTTTATTTTATTTTTAGGTTTAGGTTTAGGTTTAGGTTTTCATTTAGGTTATTATTTTTTTTATTTTTATCTTATTTATGTTTTTTCTTTTTTATTTATTTTATTTTTATGTTTAAGTTTTTAGGTTTGAAGGGTTTAGGGTTGAATGTTTAGGGTTTACGTTTGGGATTTAGGGTTTAGGATTGTGGGTTATGGGTTGTGGGATTTAGTGTTTAGTGTTTAGGGTTTAATGTTTAGGGTTTAGGGTTTAGGGTTTAGGGTTTTAGGGTTTAGGATTTTAGGGTTTACAGTTTAGTGTTTAGGGTTTAGGGTTTAGGGTTTAGGATTTTAGGGTTTAGTTTAGGTTTAGGTTTAGGGTTTAGGGTTTAGGGATTTTGGTTTGGTTTTTTTATCTTAATTTTTTATTTAGGCTTTAGGGTTTAGGGGTTGTTTAGGGTTTAGGGTTGTAGGTTTAGGGTTGTAAGTTTAGAGTTTAGAGTTTCAGGTTAGCTTTAAGGTTTAAGCTTTAGGGTTTAGGGTTAGGGTTTCTTATTTATTATTTATTTATTTATTTATTTAGGGTTTAAGGTTTAGGGTTGGTTTATGGTTTAGGGTTTAGGGTTGTAAGTTTAGCATTGTTGGTTTAGGGTTTATGGTTTAGGGAATAAGATTTAAGGTTTAGTGGTGTTTTTTTTTTTAAATTTAAAAAAACTTTAGGTTTAGGTTTATTTAATTTATCTTAATTTTTACTTTTATTTAAGTTTATTTTTTATTTTTATTTCGTTTAGTTTATTTATTTTAGGTTTATTTATTTTAGTTTAGGTTTTTACTTTAGTTTATTTTTTAGGTTTAGATTTTTGTTTATGTTTATTTTTTAGTTTAGTTTATTTTTTTTATTTTTTTAGGTTTAGGTTTTATTTTTTATTTTTAGCTTTAGGTTTATGTTTTATTTTATTTTTTTAGTTGTATGCTTTAGGTTTTTATTTTACATTTATTTTAAAGTTCTTTTTAGTTTAGGTTTAACTTTATTTTTAGTTTATTTTATTTTATTTAGTTGAGAGTTTAGATTTAGTTTTTTTTAGATTAAGTTTAGGTTTTATTTATTTTACTTTAGTTTATTTTAGTTTATGTTTAGGTTTATTTTATTTTGATTATTTTAGGTTTATGTTTTTATTTAGTTTTTATTTTACTTTATTTTATTTTTATTTTATGTTTAGTTTTTATTTTATTTAGGTTTTTAATTTTTATGTTTATTTTATTTTTTAGCTTAGATTAGGTTTTTCTTTATTTTATTTTTTTTAGTTTTAATTATTTATATTATTTTATTTTTAGGTTTAGGTTTAAGTTTTAGTTTAGGTTTATATTTTATTTTAATTTTTTGGTTTTCATTTTAGGTTTATTTATAGTTTAGGTTTAGTTTATGGTTTATTTTTTTATTTTTTATTTTATTTATTTTTATTATTTTTTATTATTTTTAGTTTTTATTTTTTATTATTTTATTTTTTTATTTTTTTTCTTATTTTTTTTTTTTTATTTTTAATTTTTTTATTTATTTATTTTTTTTAGGTTGTGGGGGTTGTGGGGTTTAAGGTTGTAGGCTTTAGGGTTTAGGGTTTAGGGTTTTGGTTTTAAGGTTTAGGGTTTAAGGTTTTAGGGTTTAGGGTTTACTATTTAGGGTTTAGGGTTTAGGGTTTAGGGTTTAGGGTTAGTTTTAGGGTTTAGGGTTAGCTTTAGGGTTCAGGGTTAGGGTTTAGTTTTTATTTTTTTGGGTTTTTATTTTTTACTTTTTTACTTTTTTTAAATTAAGTAAACTAGTAGGTTTTCGTATAATTAGTTTTTATTATTATTTTAGTTTATTTTATTTTTTATTTTTATTTTGGTTTTTTTTTATTTCATTTTTATCTAGGTTTTTATTTTATTTTATTTTATGTTTATTTGATTTTTATTTTAGGTTTAGTTATAATTTTATTTAGGTTTTTTATTTTTGTATTTTAGTTTAGATTTTTATTTAATTTATTTTAGTTAAGTTTTTATTTTTTTTATTTTTTTTCTTTTTAGGTTTAGGTTTAGGGTTTAGATTATGCTTTTGTTTTGTTTTGTTTTTTTTAATTTATTTTGGTTTAGGTTTTTTTTATATTTTATTTTAGGTTTTATTTAGTTTAGTTTTAGGTTTTTAGCTTTTTAGGGTTTAGGGTTTAGGATTTTAGAGTTTAGCATTTAGGGTTTAGGGTTTACAGTTTTTATGATTTAGGTTTTAGGTTTTAGGTTTAGGGTTCAAGTTTTAGTTTAGGGTTTCAAGTTTTCAATTTTTTTTTTAACAGAGAATAATATTCATATTCAACATTTCTTCTTTTTGATTTCATCAACCAAGTAACACATCAAGTTTTCTATGACACTAATGATGACAAAGATCAAAAATGAGCATGCATATAATAAATAAAAAACCCTAAATAACTAGAACCATCTCTACTATAAAGACACTGTTCCAAAAGCAGCAGATCGGATTGGTCATTCTTTAATTTCTTCAGTTCCCATCAGAACCACCCCGACCTCTGGAGTAGCGGGACCCACCATCATATCCTCGATCTCTCCCTCTGACAACACCATGGTTGTAACCTTCGATGCTCCTCCTGCCTCCATAACCACCACTGCTCCAACCACCACTTTCATGTCCACCAGCACCTCCAGATCCCTGATCAACATTGCGATTATCGCCGCCTTTGGTTTAGGGTTTTAGGATTTATACTTTTAGAGTTTAGGGTTTAGGGTTTAGGGTTTACAATTTAGGATTTTGGATTTAAGGTTTTAGGTTTATGCTTTTAGGGTTTAGGGCTTAGGGTTAGGGTTTAAGGTTTAGGGCTTAGAGTTCTTTATGGTTTAGGGTTTAGGGTTTATGGTTTTTTTTAAATTAAGTAAACAGATAGGTTTAGGTTTACTTAGTTTATGTAGACTATTTTTTATTTATTTTATTTTTTATTATTATTTAAGTTCATTTTTTTATTTATATTTAGTTTAGTTTATTTATTTTAGGTTTATTTATTTTAGTTTAGGTTTTTTATTTTAGTTTATTTTTTAGGTTTAGGTTTAGGATTAGATTTATTTTTTAGTTGAGTTTTATTTTTATTTTTTTAGGTGTAGGTTTATTTTTTGCTTTTAGGTTTATGTTTAGGTTTTTTTTTTTTTTTTTTACGTTTAAGTTATAGGTTTTTATTTTATGTTTATTTTTAGGTTTTATTTTGTAGTTTAAGTTTATGTTTATTTTTTATTTATTTTATTTTAATTAGTTTAGGTTTAGGTTTAGACTTACTTTATTTTAAGTTTAAGTTTAGGTTTTATTTATTTAGTTTAGTTTATTTTAGATTAGGTTTAGGTCTATTTTATTTTGTTTATTTTATTTTTATTTGAGGTTTAATTTCTTTTCGTTTAATGTTTGGGTTTTATTTTTTATTTATTTTTAGGTTTTATTTTTTAGTTTATTTTTTAGGTTTAGGTTTTCCTTTAGATTTTATTTTATTTTATTTTAAGTTTATTTTAATTTTATTTTACATTTTAGTTTTTGTTAGGTTATTTATTCTTTGGTTTACTTTATTTATTTTTATTTAGTTTAAGTTTATATTTATTATTTTATTTTATTTAATTTTTTGGTTTATATTTAGATTTTAGTTTATATTTTAATTTTTTTTTATTTTGTTATTTTATTTAGGTTTAGGTTTTTAGGTTTTTAGGTTTTTAGGGTTTAGGGTTTAGGGTTTAAGGGTTTAAAATTTTACGATTTATGGCTTATGATTTAGAGTTCAGTGTTTAAGCTTTAGGGTTTAGGGTTAGTTTAGGGTTTAGGGTTTTTTTTTTAAAATTAAGTAAACCTGTAGATTTAAGTTTATTTAGTTTCTTTAATTTAATTTGTTTTATATTTATATTTATGTTAATTTTTTATTTTTATTTAGCTTAGTTTATTTATTATAGTTTAGGTTTTCATGTTATTTTATTTTTTAAGTTTAGGTTTAGGCTTAAGTTTATATTTTTATTTGGGTTTTATTTTTATTTTATTTTTTATGATTAAGTTTTATTTTTAATTTTTAGGTTTAGATTTATGTTTATATTTTATTTTTTTAGGTTTAAGTTTTAGGGTTTTATTTTAGTTTTATTTCTATGGTTTATTTTTAAGTTTAGATTTAGGTTTATTTTTAGTTCATTTTATTTTATTTAGTTTAGGTTAAGATTTAGCTTTAGTTTATTTTATGTTTAGGTTTAAGGTTTAAGGTTAGTTTAGGGTTTGGAGTTAGGGTTTATGGTTTAAGGTTATAGGTTTTATGGTTTAGGGTTTTGGTATTTTTGGGTTTAGGGTTTAGGGTTTAGGGTTTAGTTTTAGGTTTAGGGTTTTTGGTTTTTTTTAATGGAGAATAAATTCAAACTCAACATTTCTTCTTTTCAATTTCATCAACCAAGTAACACACTAAGTTTTCTAAGACACAAATGATGACATAAATAAAAAATGAGCACACATGGACCAAATCAAAACCCTGATAACTAGAATAGTCTAATCTGTAAAGACACAGCTCCATAATTAGCAGATCGGATTGGTCGTTCTTCAATTTCTCTAGTTCCCATCAGAACCACCCTAGCCTCTCTAGTAGTAGGATCCATCATCATATCCCTAATCTTTCCAGTAGTGTTTAGGGTTTTAGGATTTAGGGTTTTACTGTATGCTTTGTGGTTTAAAGTTTAGAGCATGGGTTTATGGTTTTAAGATTTAGGGTTTAGGGTTGTAAGTTTAGGGTTTAAGATTTATGGTTTTGGTTTTATTTTTAAAATAAAATAAATTGATAGTTTATTTATTTATTTTTTTTATTTATTTTAGTTTATTTTATTTTCTACTTTATTTATATTATTTTATTTTATTTAGTTTTATTTATTTATTTTAGGTTTATTATTTTTGTATATTTTTTAGGGTTAGGTTTAGGTTTAGGTTTCAAGGTTTGGTATTTGGGGTTTAGGGTTTACGATTTATAATTGTAGGTTTTAGGGCTTATGATTTAGGGTTAGGGTTTTTTTTATTTTATATTTTTTTGTTTAGGGTTTAGGATAGGGTTTAAGATTTAGGATTGTAGGTTTATGTTTTAGGGCTTATGGATTTTTAGGGTTTATGGTTTAGGGTAGTAGGATTAGAATTTAGGGTTTAGGGTTTAGGATTTAGTGTTAAAGGTTTTTTATCTTAAAATTAAGTAAATCGATAGGTTTATTTTATTTAGTATATTTAATATATTTTTTATTTATTTTAATTTACTTTGTTATTTATTTTTATTTTTACTAATTTTAGTTTATTTATTTTAGGTTTATTTATTTAATTTTAGTTTCTTTTAGTTTAGTTTATTTTTTAGGTTTAGGTTTAGGTTAGTTTTTTAGTTGAGTTTTATTTTTTTAATTTATTAGGTTTAGGTTTTATTTTTTATTTTTAGGTTTAGTTTAGGTTTCTATTTTATTCTTTTATGTTTAGGTATTAGGTTTTAATTTTTAGTTTAAATTTTTTAGTTTTAGATTATTTTATTTTATTTAGTTTAGGATTAGATTTAGATTTAGGTTTTATTGATTTTTGTTTATTTTATTTTAATTTTGGTTTAGGTTTTTTTTTTTTTTATTTTATTTATTTTATTTTTTTATTTAGGTTTAGATTTTTTTTATTTTTATTTTAATTTTTATTTATTTTTTATTTATTTTATTTTTATTTAGTTTATTTTATTTTATTTTAAGTTTATTTTTATTTTTATTTTATGTTTATTTATTTTTTTTATTAGTTTAGTTTTAGTTTAGATTTTATTTTATTTTAGTTTATTTTATTTTATTTTATTTTATTTTTTAGGTTTAGGTTTTATTTATTTTAGTTTAGTTTAGTTTTTTATTATTTTAATTATTTTATATTATTTTGGTGTAGGTTTATTTATTTATTTTAATTTTATGTTTATAGTTTAGGTTTAGGCTTTTAAGTTTTAGTGGTTTAGTTTAGGTTTTTTTGTGGTTTTTAGGGTTTATGGTTTAGTTAGTTTATGGTTTAGGTTTAGGGTTGGTAGGGAGTGTTTAAGATTTAAGGAGGGTTTGGGGTTTAGTGTTTATGGTTATCATAGGGTTTTGGGATAGATTATGGTGAGGCGACTTTAGGAGGATTTGTGGTGGGGTGGGTGGTCAGGGATCAGGTGGAGGTTTAGGTTTAGTGGTATGTGATTTTGTGTCTGGTGTTTAGAGTTTTTTTTTAAAATTATGTAAACCCATAGTTTAGTTTATTCAGTTTATTTAGTTTATTTTATATTTTTATTTAGGTTTATTTTTTAATCTAATTTATTTTAGTATATTTATTTATGTTTATTTATTTTAGTTTAGGTTTTTTATTTTAGTTTATTTTTGAGGTTTAGGTTTAGGTTTATGTTTAATTTTTAGTATAGTTTTATTTTTATTTTATTTTTTAGGTTTAAGTATTATTTTTTATTTCTAGGTTTAGGTTTAGGTTTTATTTTATTATTTTAGGTTTAAGTTTTAGGTTTTTATTTTAGATTTTTCTTAGGTTTTATTTTTTAGTTTAGGTTTAGGTTTATTTTTAGTTTATTTTAATTTATTTAGTTTAGGGTTTAGGTTTAGTTTATTTTAAGATTAAGTTTAGGTTTTATTTATTTTAGTTTAGGTTAAGGTTTATTTTATTTTGTTTATTTTAAGTTTATGTTTTTATTTAGTTTTTATTTTATTTTTTATTTCATTTTTACGTTTAGTTTTTATTTTATTTAGATTTTTAATTTTTATGTTTATTTTATTTTTTAGCTTAGATTAGGTTTTTATTTATTTAACTTTATTTTATTTTTAAATTTTTATGTTATTTTATTTTTAAGTTTAGGTTTAGGTTTAGGTTTAGGTTTAAGTTTTAGTTTAGGTTTTTATTTTATTTTATTATTTTATTTAGGCTTAAGTTTTCTTATTTAATTTATTTTTATATTTTATTTAATTTTTTTTTTTTGGTTTTTGTTAGTTTAGGGTTTAGTTGGGGGGGTTTAGGGTTTATATACTTTAGGGTTTAGGGTTTAGGGTATAGGGCTACTTTTAGGGTTTAATGTTAGTTTTAGGGTTTAGGGTTAGGGTTTTTTTATATTATATTATATTATATTATATATATATGTATATATTTAATTAAGTAAACTATAAGGTTTATGCATATTTAGTTACTTTTTTATTTATTTTTGGTTATTTTATTTTTTATTTTTATTTAGTTTTATTTATTTTTATTTTTATTTATGTTTTTATTTTATTTTATTTTTGGTTTATTTTATTTTGATTTTAGGTTTTTATTTATTTTATTTTAGTTTAGTTTTATTTTTTTATTTTTTTTTTCTTTAGGTTTAGGTTTTAATTTAATTTTGCTTTATGCTTTTATTTTATTTTATTAATTTACTTTAGTTTAGATTTTATTTATTTCTTTTATTTATAGGTTTTATTTAGTTTAGTTTTACATTTTTAGTATTTTAGGGTTTAGGGTTAGTTTAGGATTTAGGATTTAGAGTTTAGGGTTTAGGGTTTGGGGTTTAGGGTTTAGGGTTTAGGGTTTAGGGTTTAGGTTTTATGTTATAGCATTTAGGGTTTAGTGTTTAGGATTTTAGGGTTTAGGGTTTAGGATTTAAGGTTTAGGATTTAGGATTTAGGGTTTAGGGTTTTCATAGTTTAGGGTGTAGGGTTTAGGGTTTAGGTTTTAGTTTTGTATTCAAATTTTAGTTTAGGGCTTCAACTTTTTAATTTTTTTTAACAGAGAACAAATTCATATTCAATATTTTTGCTTTTCGATTTCATCAATAAAGTAACACTCCAAGTTTTCTAAGACACTAGTGATGACATAGATAAAAAATAGCATGCATTGAGCTAATCAAAAACCTTAGATAGCTAGAATCTTCTCTACTATAAAGACACAGTTTGAAAAGTAATAGATCGGATCTACCATTCTTCAATTTCTCTGATTCCCATCAGAACCACCTCAGCTTCTCAAGTTGTGGGACCCATCATCATATCCTCAATCTCTCCCTCAGCCACCACCACACCTGTAACCTTCGATGATCCTCCTGCCTCTAGAACCACCACTGCTCCAACCACCACTTCCATGTCCAGAAGACTCCATCCTGCACCACTGATTGTTGCCATCGCATTCACCTCCACCATCAGATCTAGACATAGCCTGGTTGACGTAGATGTTCCTACTGTCAATGCTCTACCCATTCTTAGGGTTTAGCTTTAGTTCATGTTTATTAGTTTTTAGGGTTTAGATTTATTTTTTAATTTATTTAGTTACTTTAGGTTTAGGTTTAGTGTTTGGGGTTAAGGGTTTAGGGTTTTTGCTTTTATTGTTTAAGGTTTAGGTTTTAGAGTTTTTTAGGGTTTAGGGTTTAGAGTTTATGGTACTAGGTTTAGGGTTTAGGATTTAAGGTTTAGAGTTTTGATTTGTGGTTTAGTATGTAGGGTTTAAGGTTTAGGGTTATAAGGTTTATGGTTTAGGGTTTTGGTTTTTTTGGGTTTAAGGTTTAGGGTTTAGGGTTTAGGTTTTAGGTTTATGGTTCATGTTTTACTTTAGGGTTTAGGATTTTTGGTTTTTGTAATGGAAAGCAAATTCAAACTCAACATTTCTTCTTTTTGATTTCATCAACCAAGTAACACACCAAGTTTTCTAAGACACAAATGATGACATAAATAAAAATTGAGCACACATAGAGCAAATCAAAACCATAGCTATCTATATGCTCTAGTTTTAAGTAGATTGATTGGTTGTTCTCTTCCAGCCCATCGAACCACCTTAGCTTCTCCAGTAGCGGGATCCACCATCATATCCGTGATCTCTCTAGTAGGGTTTAAGGTTTTAGGGTTTAGGGTTTTAGGGTTTATGATTTTAGGGTTTAAGGTTTAGGATTAAGGCATAGGGTTTATGGTTTAAGGTTATTTGGGGTTTAGGATTCAGGGTTTAAGGTTTAGGGTTGTAAGTTTAGGGTTTAGGATTTAAGGTTTAAGGTTTTTATTTTTTAAAACTAAGTAAATTGATAGGTTTAGGTTTATTTAGTTTCATTTTTTTATTTTAGTTTATTTTATTTTCTACTTTATTTATGTTTGTTTTTAATTTTTATTTAGTTTTGTTTATTTATTTTAGGTTTATTAATTTTAATTTAGGTTTATTATTTTTGTTTATTTTTTAGGGTTAAGTTTAGGTTTAGTTTTTAGGGTTTGGGATTTAGGGTCACTGTACAATTGTGGTTTGTGATTTTAGGTTTGTAGGGTTTTTTTTATTTTTATTTATTTATTTTATTTTAGGGTTTGGGTTTAGGATTTAGGGTTGCAGGTTTAGGATTTAGGGCTTAGAATTTTTTTGGGTTTAGGGTTTAGGGTTGTAGGTTTAGAGTTTAGGGTTTAGGGTTTAGGATTAAGTGTTTAAGGTTTTTTATCTTAAAATTAAATAAATCGATAAGTTTATATTTATTTAGTATATTTAATGTATTTTTTATTTATTTTAGTTTATGTTGTTTTTTTTACTTAGTTTAGTTTATTTATTTTAGGTTTATTTATTTTATTTTAGATTTTTGATTTTAGTTTATTTTTTAGGTTTATGTTTAGTTTTTTTAGTTAAGTTTTATTTTTTTAATTTATTAGGTTTAGGTTCTACTTTTTTTTTTTAGGTTTAGGTTTAGGTTTTTATTTTATTCTTTTATGTTTAGGTTTTAAGTTTTTATTTTTAGTTATATTTTTAAGTTTAATTTTTTAGTATTGGTTTAGGTTTATTTTTGGTTTATTTTATTTTATTTAGTTTAGGATTAGATTTAGGTTTAGCTTTTATTGATGTTCGTTTATTTTATTTTAGTTTTGGTAGAGGTTTATTTTATTTTGTTTATTTTATTTTTATTTTAGGTTTAGATTTTTTTAGTTTAGGGTTTAGGTTTTAATTTTTATTTAATTTTAGGTTTTATTTTTAGGTTTTTATTTAACTTTTATTTTGTGTTTATTTTTTATTTTATTTATTCTTCCCATTCATTTATTTTTTAGTTAGATTTTTATTTTATTTTTAATTTTATTTTATTTTTAGGTTTAGGTTTTTTTATTTATTTTAGTTTATTTTAGTTTTTTATTATTTTTAATTTTCTTAATTTATTTAGGTGTAGATTTTTTTATTTATTTTATTTTTATGTTTTATTTAGTTTAGGTTTAGGCTTTTAAGTTTTTAGGGTTTAGGCTTTAGGGTTTTAAGGTTTTAGGGTTTAGTGTTAGGTTTAGGGTAGGTCAGGGTTAGTAGTTTGGCCTAGGGTTTAGTGGTTTAGTGGTTAGGGTTTGCTTGGGCCAGGTTTTTGGGGTAGTGGGTCAGAAGTGGAGGTTTCAGATTAGGGTAAGGTGAGGGCAGGCTCAGTGGTTTAGGGTAAGTGTGGTTTAAGATTCATAGGACCAGTGGTTTAGTTGTTAGTTTATTTTATGATTTATTTATTTTATGTTTTATTCTTTTTTAAATTTATTTAATTTATTTATTTAGTTTATTTATTTATTTAATTTATTTTTAGTTTTATTTTATTTTAATTTAGGTTTTTTATTTTTATTTTAATTTAGTTTATTTAGGTTTATTTTATTTTATTAGGTTTAACTTTTAGTTTTATTTTATTTTCCTAGTTTATTTTAGTTTTTATTTTAGTTTAGTTTATTTTAGTTTATTTTTTTTTAAAGTTTAGGGTTTTATTTATTTTATTAAGTTTATTTTATTTTGTTTTATTTTAGGTTTAGGTTTTTATTTAATTTTTAATTTATTTTATTTATTTCATTTTTATGTTTAGTTTTTATTTTATTTAGGTTTTTTATTTTTATGTTTATTTTATTTTTTTAGCTTAGATTAGGTTTTTATTTATTTAATTTTGTTTTAGTTTTAATTTTCTATATTATTTTATTTTTAAGTTTAGGTTTAGGTTTAGGTTTAGGTTTAAGTTTTAATTTATTTTTTTTTATTTTATTTTATTTTATTTATTATTTTATTTAGACTTAGGTTTTCTTATTTATTTTGTTTTTAGATTTTATTTAGTTTAGGTTTAGTTTTTTTGGTTTTTTAGGTTTAGGGTTTAGGGTTTATGGTTTAGGTTTTATGATTTGTTATTTAGTTTGTTTTTTAGGTTTAGGATTTCAATTTTAAGGATTAAGGTTTAGGGTTTAGTGTTTAGGGTTTAGGGTTAGGGTTTTTATTTTATATTTTATATATTTTTAATATTTTTGAAAATTAAGTAAACAAGTAGGTTTATGTATATTTAGTTTTTTTTTATTATTTGAATTTATTTTATTTTTTGTTTTTATTTAGTTTTATTTTTATTTTCATTTTTATCTAGGTTTTTATTTTATTTTATTTTTGGTTTATTTTATTTTTATTTTAGGTTTAGTTATTATTTATTAAGATTTTCTATTTTTAATTTATTTTAGGTTTTTATTTATTTTATTTTAGTTTAGTTTTTTTTTATTTTTTTTTTTTTTTTTTTAGGTTTAGGTTTAGGCTTAGGTTTTAATTTTAGTTTATGCTTTTGTTTTATTTTATTTTTTAAATTTATTTTGGTTTAGATTTTTTTATTTATTTTATTTCTAGGTTTTATTTAATTTAGTTTTAGGTTTTTAGCACTTTAGGGTTTAGGGTTAGTTTAGGGTTTAGGGTTTTTTATTTTTTTATTTTTTTATTTTTTTAAGAAACCCCATATAGGGGAAATTTTATTGCCACAAAAAAAGGATTACAATGTCCTTAAGAGGGGATTAATTCATAAACTACTGCTCAAAGAGCTACAAATACCCTAAAGAGTAAATCCCCTGTCTAGTTACAATCAAAATAAAGCAAAAGGAAAAGAAAAGTAACAGATAAAGATAGATGAAAAAGTAAAAGCCCATGGACTATCTTCATGAAAGGCTCTTGATGAGAGAAGTTGATGCCTTCATTAGAGAAATAGCACCTAATCTACAAGCATCTAGGTAAAAGATTTAGTTTAGGGTTTAAGGTTTAGGATTTAGGGTTTGGGGTTTAGGGTTTAGGGTTTAGGGTTTAGGGCTTAGGTTTTAGTATTTAGGGTTTAGGGTTTATGATTTTAGGGTTTAGGGTTTAGGATTTAGGGTTTAGGGTTTTTATAATTTAAGGTTTAGGGTGTAGGGTTAGGTTTTAGTTTTAGGGTTCAAGTTTTAGGTTAGGGCTTCAGGTTTTTGATTCTTTTTAATAGAGAACAAATTCATATTCAACATTTCTTCTTTTCAAATTCATCAACCAAGTAACACACCAAGTTTTTTGAGACACTAATGATGACATAGATCAAAAATTAGCATGCATAGAGCAAATCAAAAACCTTAGATAGCTAGAATTGTCTCTACTGCAAAGACACAATTCAAAAAGCAGCAGATCAGATTGACCGTTCTTCAATTTTTTTTATTCCCATTAGAACCTACCCTGACCTCTCAAGTTGCAGGACCCACCATCATATCCTCGATCTCTCCCTCGACCACTACCACGGATGTAACCTTGGATGCTCCTCCTGTCTCCAAAACCATCACTGCTCCAACCACCACTTCCATGTCCACCAGCACCTCCAATCCCTGACCACCATAGCGATTACTACTGCCTTTGCATTCGCCTCCACCATCAGATCTAGACTAAGCCTGGTTGACGGTGATGTTCTTACCATCATGGCTCTACCCATTCTTAAGGTTTAGCTTTAGGTTTAAGTTTATTAGGTTTTAGGGTTTAGGTTATTTTTTAGTTTATTTAGTTACTTTAGGTCTAGGTTTAGTGTTTGGGGTTTAGGTATTAAGGTTTAGGGTTTATTCTTTTAGTGTTTAGGGTTTAGGGTTAGGGTCTAGGGTTTAGGGTTTAAGGTTTAAGGTTTTAAGGTTTATAATGTTAGGGCTTAGGGATTATGGTTAGGGTTTTGGGTTTAGGGTTTTAAGTTTTTTAGGGTTTTGGGTTTAGGATTTAGGGTTGTAGGTTTAGGATTTAGGGTTTATGATTTTTTTTTTAAATTAAGTAAACTAGTAGGTTTACGTTTATTTAGTTTATGTAGTTTATTTTTTATTTATTTTACATTATTTTATTTTTTTATTTTTATTTAGGTTCATTTTTTTATTTAATTTAGTTTATTTATTTTAAGTTTATTTATACTAGTTTAGGTTTTTATTTTAGTTTATTTTTTAGGTTTAGGTTTAGTATTAGGTTTATTTTTTAGTTGAGTTTTATTTTTACTTTAATTTATAGGTGAAGGTTTATTTTTTACTTTTAGGTTTAGGTTCAGGTTTTTATTTTATTTTTTTAGGTTTAGATTTTAGGTTTCTATTTTAAGTTTATTTTTAGGTTTTATATTGTAATATATGTTTAGGTTTATTTTTTGGTTATTTTATTTTATTTAGTTTAGGTTTAGGTTTAAATTTAGTATATTTTATGTTTAGGTTTAGGTTTTATTTATTTAGTTTAGTTTATTTTTTTTTAGGTTTAGGTTTATTTTATTTTGTTTATTTTATTTATATTTTAGGTTTAGATTTTTTTTGTTTAAGGTTTAGTTTTTATTTTTTTATTTATATTTAGGTTTTTCTTTTTTAGGTTTAGGTTTTCATTTAGATTCTATTTTATTTTTTTAGGTTAATTTTAATTTTATTTTATGATTAGATTTTAATTTTTTATGTTATTTATTCTTTGGTTTATTTTATTTTTTCAGTTTAGTTTAGGTTTATATTTATTTTATTTTAGTTTATTTTTATTAGTTTATTTTATTTAATTTTAAGATTTAGATTTAGATTTTAGTTTAGATTTTTATTTTATTATTTTATTATTTAATTTAGGTTTAGGTTTTTTTATATATTTTATTTTTATGTTTTATTTAGTTTAGGTTTTGGTTTATATGTTTTTAGGTTTTTAGGTTTAAGTTTTAGGGTTTAGGATTTTAGGATTTTGGATTTTAGTGCTTATGGTTTACGGTTTAAAGTTTAGTGTTTAGGGTTTAGGGCTTAGGGTTAGTTTAGGGTATAGGGGTTTTTAAAAAAAATTAAGTAAACCTGTAGGTTTAGGTTTATTTAGTTTATTTTTTTATTTTATTTTCTATTTATATTTATGATTATTTTTTATTTTTATTTAATTTAGTTTATTTATTTTAGTTTAGGTTTTTTATGTTATTTTATTTTTAAGGTTTAGGTTTAGGTTTATTTTTTAGTTGAGTTTTATTTTTATTTTAATTTTTTAGGTTTAAGTTTTTTTTATTTTAGGTTTAGATTTATGTTTTTATTTTATTTTTTTTAGGTTTAGGTTTTAGGTTTTTTTTAGGTTTATTTTTATGGTTTATTTTTTAGTTTAGGTTTAGGTTTTTTTAGTTCATTTTATTTTATTTAGTTTAGGTTTATGTTTAGCTTTAGTTTATTTTAGGTTTATGTTTAAGGTTTAGAGTTAGTTTAGGGTTTAAAGTTTAGGATTTAGGGTTCGTGATTTATGGTTTAGTGTTTAGGGTTTAGGTTTTGGGTTTTAGGGTTTAGGGTTTAGGGTTTGGGTTTTTAGGGTTTAGGGTTTAAGATTTAGGGTTTAGGGGTTAGGTTTTAGGTTTAGGGTTCAGGCTTTAGTTTAGGGTTAACGACTTTTAGTTTTTTTTAAAATGGAAAAAAATTCAAATTTAACATTTCTTCTTTTTGATTTCATCAACCAAGTAACACACCAAGTTTTCTAAGACACATGTGATGACATAAATAAAAATGAGCACACATAGAGCAAATCAAAACCCTAGATAACTTGAATCATCTAAACTATAAAGTCACATCTCCATAAGTAGCAGATCAGATCAGCCGATCTTCAATTTCTTTAGTTCCCATCAGAACCAACCCAACCTATCTGGTAGCGAGATCCACCATCATATCCATTATATCTCTAATAGGGTTTAGGGTTTTAGGGTTTACGCTTTTAGGGTTTAACGTTTAGGGTCACAATATAGGGTTTAGGGTTTAGGGTTTATGATTTAAGATTTAAGGTTTTATTTTTTTAAATTAAGTAAATCGATAGGTTTAGGTTTATTTAGTTTAATTTTTATTTATTATGTTATTTTACTTTTTATTTTTATTTATTATTTTTATTTATTTATTTATATTTATTTTAGTTTAGGTTTTTTATTTTAGTATATTTTTTAGGTTTAGGTTTAGGTTTAGATTTAGGTTTAGCTTTTAGGGTTTGGGGTTAGGGTTTTTTTTTGCATTTTTTATTTATTTTATTTAAGGTTTAGGGTTTAAGGTTTAGGGTTTAGGGTTTAGGAATTAGGGTTTAGGGTTGTACGTTTAAAATTTAGGGTTTAGGGTTTTTTCGGGTTTATGGTTCAAGGTTGTTAGTTTAAGGTTTAGGGTTTTGGTTTTAGTATTTAAGGTTTTTTATTTTAAAATTAAGTAAACCGGTCGGTTTAGGGTTATTTAGTATATTTAGTATATTTTTATTTATTATAGTTTACTATATTTTTTTATTTTTATTTAGTATAGTTTATTTATTTTATTTTATTTAGTTTATGTTTAGGTTTTAGGTTTTTAATTTTAGGTTTTATTTTTTAGTTTTGATTTAGGTTATTTTTGGTTTATTTTATTTTATTTAGTTTAGGATTAGGTTTTGGTTTAGGTTTTATATATTTTAGTTTATTTTATTTTAGTTTAGGTTTAGGTTTATTTTACTCTGTTTAATTTATTTTTATGTTAGGTTTAGGTTTTTTTTTAGTTTAGGGTTTAGGTTTTATTTTTTATTTATTTTTAGGTTTTATTTTTAGGTTTATTTTTTAAGCTTACATTTTTATTTAGTTTTTATTTTAATTTATGTTAGGTTTATTTTATTTTATTTTATGTTTAGCTTTTATTTTATTTAGGTTTTTTATTCATAGGTTCATTTTATTTTTTTAGTTTAGATTAAATTTTTTTTTATTTTAGTTTATTTTTATTTTTTATTTTATTATATTTTTTAGGTTCTTTTATTTAGTTTAGTTTAGTTTAGGTTTTTGTTATTTTTAATTTTTTTATTTTATTTAGGTTTAGGTTTTTTTATTTATTTTACTTTTATGATTTATTTAGTTTATGTTTAGGCTTTTAGGTTTTGGGGTTTAAGGTTTAGGGTTTAGGGTTTAGGGTTTTAGGGTTTTAGGGTTTAGTATTTTAGGTTTTAGGCTTTAGGGTTAAGGTTTAGGGTTTAGGGTTTATGGTTTTGGGTTTAGGGTTTACGGTTTAGTGTTTAGGCTTTAAGATTTTTGGGGTTTAGGTTTAGGGTTAGATTAGGGTTTCTGGTTGATGGTAGGCTTTAGGGTTTTTGGGGTTTAAGGTTTAGGGCTTAGGGTTAGGGTTAGGGATAGGGTTTAGGGTTTAGGATTTTATGTTTAGGGTATAGGGTTCATTGCTTAGAGATTTTTTTTTAAATTATATATACCAGTAAGTTTAGGTTTATTTAGTTTATTTTATACATTTATTTAGGTTTATTTTTTATTTTTATTTTCTTTATTTTACTTTAGTTTAGGTTTTTTATTTTAGTTTATTTTTAAGGTTTATGTTTACTTTTATGTTTATGTTTTCATTTTGATTTTTTAATTTATTTTTTTGGTTTAGGTTTTTATTTTATTTTTTAGGTTTACATTTTTGGACTTTATTTTAGGTTTATTTTTGAATTTTATTTTTTAGTTTTGGTTTAGGTTTATTTTAAGATTATTTTATTCTATTTAGTTTGGGTTTAAGATTAGGTTTAGGTTTAGGTTTTATTTATTTTAGTTTAATTTCAGGTCAATTTTATTTTTATTTTAGGATTAATTTTTTTTAAAGATTTAGGTTTTATTTTTTATTTATTTTTAGGTTTTTTTAAGTTTATTGTTTATGTTTAGGTTTTTATTTAGTTTTTATTTTATTTTATTTTATTTATTTTATTTTAATTTTACATTTAGGTATTATTTTATTTTGGTTTTTTATTTTTAGGTTTTTAATATGTCTTAGTTTCATTTAAGTTTTTATTTATTTTATTTTAGTTTATTTTATATTTTATATTTTATTTTAATTTTAGGTTTAGGTTTAGGTTTATCTTTAGATTTTAGTTTAGGTTTTTATTTTATTTTATTTTTTATTTTATTTAGGTTTAGCTTTTTTTATTTATTTTATTTTTAGGTTTTACTTAGTTTTGGTTTTTATTTTAGGTTTTAAGAGTTTGAGGTTTGGGGTTTAGAGTTTAGGGTTTAGGGTTTAGGTTTTAAGGTTTTGGGTTTGGGCTTTATGTTTTATTTATTTAAGTTTAGGTTTATGTTTATTTTATTTTATTTATTTTAATTTTAGGTTTAATTATTTATTTCTTTTTAAGTTTATTTTTAGGTTTATTTTTTAGGTTTAGGTTATTATTTAATTATTATTTTATTTTATTTTAAGCATATTTTTTATTTTACATTTTTTTTATTATATTAAGGTTTTTTATTTTTTATTTTAGCTTTGGTTTTTTATTTTATTTCCATTTAGTTATTTTTTATTTTATTTTATTTTTAGGTTTAGGTTTAAGTTTTGGTTTAGGTTTTAGTTTAGGTTTTCATTTTATTTAGGTTTAGGTTTTTTAATTTATTTTTTTAGGTTTTATTTTATTTAGGTTTAGGTTTTTAGGTTTTTTGGGTTTAGGGTTTACAATTTAGGGTTTATGGTTTAGGCTTTGGGTTTTAGGGTTTAGGGTCTAGGGTTGTAGGTTTTATGGTTTGGTGTTAAGGGTTTAGGGTTTAGGGTTCACGGATTTGGTTAGGGTTTAGAGTTTAGGATTTAGGGTTTAGGATTTTAAGGTTTTGGGTTTGGGGTTTATGTTTTATTTATTTTAGTTTATTTATTTGAGTTTAGGTTTTATGTTTATGTTTATTTTATTTATTTTAATTATAGGTTTAATTTATTTATTTATTTTTAAGTTTATTTTTAGGTTTATCTTTTAGGTTTAGGTTATTATTTAATTATTATTTTATTTTATTTTAAGTATATTTTTTTATTTTACATTTTCTTTTTATTATATTAAGGTTTTTTAGTTTTAGGTTTATTTTATTTTTTAGTTTAGCTTTGGTTTTTTTATTTTATTTTAATTTAGTTTTTATTTTTTATTTTATTTTATTTTTAGGTTTAGGTTTAGGTTTTTTAATTTATTTTATTTTTAAGTTTTATTTTATTTAGGTTTAGGTTTTTAGGTTTTTTGGGTTTAAGGTTTACAGTTTAGGGTTTATGGTCTGGGGTTTAGGGTTTAGGCTTTGGGTTTTAGGGTGAAGGGTCTAGGGTTGTTGGTTTTATAGTTTGGTGTTAAGGGTTTAGGGTTTAGCGTTCACAGATTTGGTTTAGGGTTTAGAGTTTAGGGTTTTAGGGTTTAGGGTTTAAGGTTAGGGTTTAGGGTTTAGGTTTAGGTTTAAGGTTTCAGTTTTAGGTTTGGTTTTAGTTAGATTAGAGCTTTAGGGTTTTAGGTTTATTGTTAAATTTATAGGGTTTAGGTTAGATTAGTTTGAGTTTATAGTATATGCTTTAGGGTTTAGTGCTTTTAGTGTTTAGAGTTTAGTGTGTTTAAATTTTAGGGTTTAAGTTTAGGTTTTAGGTTTATAGTTTAGGTTTAGGTTTAAGTTAAGGTTAGGGTTAGGGTTTAAGGATTAGGGTTTACGATTTAGTGTTTAATGTTTAGGGTTTAGGGTTAGTTTAGGGTTTAGGGTTTAAGGTTGTAGGTTTAGGGTTTCTTTTAGGGTTTAGGTTTAGGGTTTAGGTTTTAGGGTTTAGGATTTAGTGTTTAGGGTTTAGGGTTTAGGGTTTAAGGTTTGGGTTTTTAAAAAAAATTAAAGAAACGATAGGTTTAGGCTTATTTAGATTATTTAGGTTTGCTTTTTATTTTTGTTTTGTTTAGTTTATTTTTTTATTTATTTTAGTTTAGATTTTTTATTTTAGTATATTTATTTATGTTTAGGTTTATGTTTATTTTTAAGATAAATTTTATTTTTATTTAATTAATTATGTTTAGTTTAGTTTTTTTTTAGGTTTAGGTTTAGGTTTTTATTTTACCTTTTTTGGGTTTAGGTTTTTATTTTACATTTTTTAAGTTTAGGTTTTAGGGTTTTATTTTAGGTTTATTTTTAGGTTTATGTTATTTTTTGTTTATTTTATTTTATTTAGTTTAGGTTTGTTTTTAGGTTTAGTATTTATTTATTTTAGTTTAGTTTATTTTAGTTTGGTTTTAGAGTTTTTATTTTTTTTAGGTTGAGGTTCTTTTTTAGTTGAAGGTTTAGGTTCTAATTTTTATTTATTTTTAAGTTTTATTTTTAGGTTTATTACTTAGGTTTAGGTTTTTATTTAGTTTGTATTTTAGGTTGATTTTATTATTATTTTACGTTTAGGTTTTACTTTTAGGTTTATTTTATTTTTTAGTTTAGTTTAAGTTTTTATTATTTTAATTAAGTTTAGCTTTTTTTAATGTCATTTTAATTTTACGTTTAGGTTTAGGATTTGATTTTATTTTTTATTTTATTTAAGTTTAGGTTTTTATATTTATTTTATTTTTACATTTTATTTAGTTTAGGTTTAGGCTTTTTTTTTAGGCTTTTAGGTTTTTAGGCTTTTAGGTTTATAGGTTTTTAGGGTTTAGGGTTTAGGGTTTAGGGTGTAGGATTTAGGGTTTATGGTTAGGGTTTAGGGTTTAAGGTTTAATCTTTAGGGTTTAATATTTAGGCTTTAGGCTTTAGGGTTTAGATTTTGGGGTTTAGAGTTTAGGGTTAATTTAGGCTTTAGGGTTAGATTAGGATTTAAGGTTGAGGGTTTAAGCTTTCGGGTTTAGTGTTTTTAGGGTTTAGGGTTAGGGTTAGGGTTAGGGTTAGAGTTTAGGGTTGTTGGTTTAGGATTGTATGTTTAGGTTTAGAGTTTAGGTTTACGATTTGGTGTTAATGGTATAGGTTTTTTTTTTTAAAAAAAAATTAAGTAAATCGGTAACTTTAGGTTTATTCAGTCTATTTAGTTAATTTTATATTTTTATTTATGTTTATTTTTTTTAGTTTAGTTTATTTATTTTATGTTTATTTATTTTAGTTTAGGTTTTTTATTTTAGTTTATTGTTTAGGTTTAGGTTTAGGTTTTTCTTTATTTTTAGTTTAGTTTTAATTTAATTTTATTTTTTAGATTTAGGTTTTATTTTTTATTTTTAAGTTTAGGTTTAGGTTTTATTTTACTTTTTTAGGCTTAAGTTTTAGGTTTTTATTTTAGGTTTCTTTTTAATTTTTATTTTTTTAATTTACATTTTTGTTTATTTTTAGTTTATTTTATTTTATTTAGTTTAGGTTTAAGTTTAGGTTTAGGTTAAATTTATTTTTGTTTAGTTTATTTTAGTTTAGGTTTAGGTTTATTTTATTTTTGTTTTAGGTTTATTTTTTTTTAGCTCTTAGGTTTTATTTTTTATTTATTTTTATGTTTTTTTAGGTTTATTGTTTAGTTTTAGGTTTTTATTAAGTTTATTTATTTATTTTAGGATTATTTTAGGTTTATTTTATTTTTATTTCTTGCTTAGGTATTATTTTATTTAGGTTTTTTATTTTTAGATTTATTTTATTTTTTTTCAATTTAGTTTAATTTTTTATTTTTTTTATTTAAGTTAATTTTTTATAATTTATTTTATTTTATTTTTATGTATAGGTTTAAGATCGGGTTTATGTTTAGGTTTAGATTTTAGTTTAGGTTCTTATTTTATTTTATTTATTTTATTTAAGTTTAGGTTTTTTTAGTTATTTTATTTTTAGGTTTTATTTAGTTTAGGTTTTGGTTTTTAGATCTTTAGAGTTTAGGGTTTAGGGTTTAGGGTTTTCACTTTAGGGTTTAGGTTTTAGGTTTTATTTATTTTAGATTTGTTTATTTGAGTTTAGGTTTATGTTTATTTTATTTTGTTTATTTTAGGTTTAGTTTTTTTTTAGTTTAGGTATTAAGTTTAATCTATTTTTTATTTTAAAGTTTTATTTATTGGTTTATTTTTTGTTTAGGTTTTATTTAGTTTTTATTTTATTTTATTTTAGGTTATTTTGTTTTTATTTTACATTTAGTTTTTATTTTGTTTAAGTTTTTTAACTTTTAGGTTTATTTTATTTTTTAGTTTAGTTTAGGTTTTTATTTATTTTAATTTAATTTAGTTTTTATTTTTTTTTATTTTATTTTTACGTTTAGGTTTAGTTTTAGGTTTAAGTTTTAGTTTAGTTTTTTTATTTAGGTTTAGGTTTTTTTAGTTATTTTTTTAGTTATTTTTTTTAATATTTTATTTAGTTTATGTTTAGGTTTTTAGGTTTTTAGGGTTTGGGGTTTAGGGTTTAGGGTTTGGGGTTTAGGGCTTAGGTTTAGTGTATAGGGTTGTAGGTTTTATGGTTTAGGGTTTAGGGTTTCGGGTTTAGAGTTAATAGTTTTATGATTTGGGGTTTATGATTAGGGTTTAGTGTTTTATAGTTTAGGGTTTGGGTTTCGGGTTTCGGGTTTAGGGTTGTAGGTTTAAGATTTAAGGTTTAGGGTTTAGGGTTAGTGTTTAGGATTTAGGGTTTTAGGTTTAGGGTTTTAGGGTTTAGGGTATTAGGGTTTAGGGTTTAAGGTTAGTGTTTAGGTTTTATTTTTTTGGGTTTAGTGTTATGCTTTAGGGTTTAGGAGTTTTTTAGGGTTTTGGTTTAAGGTTAGGTAAAGTTTAATTGTAACTTTAGTGTTTATAGTTTTAGTGTTTAGGTATAGAGTTTAGGGTTAGTTTAGTGTAAGGTTTAGTGTTTTAGGGTTCATAGATTAGGGTTAAGCATTTAATGTTAAGGTTAGGGTTAGGGTTTAAGGTTTAGGATTTGCGGTTTAGTGTTTAGTGTTTAGGGTTTAGGGTTTATGATTTATGTTTTTATGTTTAGTGTTAAGGGTTTTTTTAAGGTTTAGGGCTCAGGGTTGTAGGTTTAGGGTTTTGGGTTTAAGGTTAGTTTTAGGTTTTCAGGTTTAGGTTTTAGTGTTTAGGGTTTAGGGTTTTAGGTTTAGAGTTTAGGTTTAGGGTTTTTTTTTCTTAAATTAAATAAACTGTTAGGTTTAGGTTTTATTTTTTATTTTTAGGTTTAGGTTTAGGTTTTTATTTTATTTTTTTAGGCTTATGTTTTTGGTTTTTATTATAGGTTTCTTTTTAGTTTTTTTTTTAATTTATGTTTAGGTTTATTTTAGTTTAATTGATTTTATTTAGTTTAGGTTTAAGTTTAGGTTTAGTTTTATTTAATTTAGTTTAGTTTATTTTAGTTTAGGTTTAGGTTTATTTTATTTTTGTCTTAGGTTTAGTTTTTTTTTTTTGTTTAGGGATTAGGTTTTATCTTTTATTTATTTTTTTAATTTTTATTTTTATTTATTTTATTTATTTTATTTAGTAGTTTAGTTTATTTGATTTTTATGTTTAGTTTAGTTTATTTATTTTTTATTTTTTATTTTTTTAGTTTAGTTAATTTTTTTATTTTTTATTTTAATTTTATTTTTATTATTTTTTTAGTTTAGTTTTTTATATTTATTTTTTTAATTTATTTTTCTTTTATTTTTATTTTTTTATTTTAGTTTATTAGTTTAGTTTAGGTTTAGTTTATTTTTAGTTTTCTTTATTTTTTTTTTTTATTTAGTTTAGTTTAGTTTAGTTTATTTTATTTTTTTATTTTTTATTTATTTATTTTTTTTTGTTTAGTTTAGTTTAGTTTATTTATTTATTTTAGTTTAGTTTAGTTTAGTTTTTTTGGTTTTTTATTTTTCTTAATTTTTTTAGTTTTGTTTAGTTTATTTTTTTAGTTTAGTTTATTTTTTTTTAGTTTAGTTTATTTTTTTTATTATTACTATTTTTTAGTTTAGTTTAGTTTATTATTTTATTTTTTATTTTTTATAGTTTAGTTTAGTTTAGTTTATTTTAGTTTAGCTTATTTTTTTATTTTTTATTTTTATTTTAGTTTATTTTTAGTGTTGTTTATTTTAGTTTATTTTAGTTTATTTTTTTTAATTTTTTTAAGTTTTTTCTGTTTTTAATTTTTTTTAATTTTTTAATTTTTTTAATTTTTTTTTATTTTTTTTAGTTTAATTTAGTTTATTTTTTATTTTTTAGTTTAATTTGTTTTTTTATTATTTTATTACTTTATTATTATTTTTAGTTTAGTTTAGTTTAGTTTAGTTTATTATTATTATGTTTTAGTTTTATTTAGGTTTTTTAGTTTAGTTTATTTTTTAGTTTAGTTTAGTTTAGTTTAGTTTCTTTTAGTTTAGTTTATTTTTAATTTAGTTTAGTTTTGTTTAGTTTAGTTTATTTTTTTTAATTTTTTTATTTTAGTTTAGTTATATTTTTAGTTTATTTTAGTTATTTTTTTTAGTTTAGTTTAATTTAGGTTTTTTTTGTTTAGTTTAGTTTAGTTTAGTATATTTATTTATTTATTTTAATTTAGTTTAGTTTATTTTTTATTTTATTTTTTTAGGGCATAGGGTTTAGCGTTTAGGGTTTAGGGTTAGTTTAGGGTTTAAGGTTTAAGGTTTTAGGCTTTGGGTTTAGGGTTTAAGATTAAGGAATATTGTTAGGGTTTAGGGTTTAGGGTTTCGGATTTAGGGTTTAGGGTTTAGGATTTAGTGTTTAGGGTTTAGGGTTTAAGGCTTAGGGTTTAAGGTTTTGGGTTAAGGGTTTTTTAGGATTTAGGGTTTAGGGTTTAGGGTTGTAAGTTTAGGGTATAGGATTTAGGGTTAGTTTTAGGGTTTAGGGTTTAGGATATTGTGTTGAGGGTTTAGGGTTAGAGTTTAGGTTTTAGGGTTTAGTTTTTAAGGTTCTAGGGTTAGGGTTTAGGGTTTAGGATATAGTGTTTAGGTTTTAGGGTTTAGGTTTTTTGTTTTAATAAAAAATTAAGAAACCAGTAGGTTAAAGTTTATTTAGTTTATTTTATATTTTTATTTAACTTTATTTTTTATTTTTACTTAGTTTTAGTTTATTTCTTTTATGTTTATTTATTTTACTTTAGGTTTTTAATTTTAGTTTATTTTTTTAGGTTAAAGTTTAGGTTAATGTTTATTTTTTTAGTTTTGTTTTATTTTTATTTTATTTATATGTTTAAGTTTTATTTTTTATTTTTAGGTTTAGGTGTAGGTTTTTATTTTACTTTTTCTAAGTTTAGGTTTTAGGTTTTTATTTTAGTCTTATTTTTAGGTTTAGGTTTATTTCTAGTTTATTTTATTTTATTTAGTTTAGCTTACGATTTAGGTTTAGGTTATTTTAGGTTTAGGTTTAGGTTTTATTTATTTTAGTTTATGTTTATTTTATTTTTATTTTAGGTTTAGGTTTTTTTTTAGTTTAGGGTTCAAGTTTTATTTTTTATTTATTTTAAGGTTTTTATTTAGTTCTTAATTTATTTTATTTTATTTTATTTTAGGTTGATTTTTTATTTAATTTTTAGTTTTATTTTTAGGTTTATTTTGTTTTTTTAGCTTAGTAAAGGTTTTTATTTATTTTCTTTCAGTTTAGTTTTTATTTTTTATTTTATTTTATTTTTATTTTTAGGTTTAGGTTTAGGTTTAGGTTTAGGATTTAGTTTAGGTTTTTATTTTTAGTTTTATTTAGGTTTAGGGTTTTAAATTTATTTTATTTATTAGTTTTATTTAGTTTAGGTTTAGGTTTTTAAGGTTTAGGGTTTATGGTTTGGGGCTTAGGGTTTAGGGTTTAGGAGTTTTAGTTTGAGTTAGGTTTAGGTTTAGGGTTTAGGTTTAGCTTTAGGGTTTAAATTTTTGGTTTAGGTTTAGGGTTTAGGTTTAGTTTTAGGGTTTAAGGTTTAGTGTTTTAGGGTTTAGGGTTTAGGGTTAGGAGTTTAAGGTTTATTTTAAGGTTTAGTGTTTACTTTAGATTTTAGGTTTGTTAGGTTTAGGTTTTGGATTAACAGTGTTTAGGGTTATATAGGAGTTTAGAGTTTAAACTTTAAACTTTAAACTTTAGTTTTAAGGTTTTAGGTTTTAAAACATAGGTTTTAGTTTAAGTTTTAGTTTAAATTTCAAGTTTTAAACTTTAGTTTAGGGTTTAGAGTTTAGTATAGTGTTGGTTTATAGTTTTAGTTTTATAGTTTAAGTTTAGGGTTTATAGTTTAGTTAGATTTAGTTTATAGTTTAGATTTATGTTTAGGGTTTAAGTTTAGGAGCTTAGTTTATGTTTAGAGTTAGGTTTAGGATTTGTAAGTTTAGTTTAAGGTTTAAGTTTATGGTATAGGAGTTTAAGTTGAATTGGTTTAGGATTAGGATTAGTGTTGAGTTTATGATTTAGGGTTTAGGGTTTGGGATTTGGTGTTTAGAGTTCAGGGTTTAGGGTTTAGGGTGTAAGATATAGTGTTTAGGATTTAGATTTTAGGATTTAGGGTTTAGGGTTTAGGGTTGTAGGTTTAGGGTTGTAGGTTTAAGGTTAGTTTTATGGTTCAGGGTATAGGATATAGTGTTTAGGGTTTAGGGTTTGGGTTTAAGTCTATTTAGTTTATTTTTTATTTCTATTTAGTTTAGTTTATTTATTTTATGTTTATTTATTTTAGTTTATGTTTTTTATTTTAGTTTTTTTTGTAGGTTTATTTTTATTTAGTTTATTTTATTTTATTTTATTTAGGTTTATTTTATTTCTTTAGGTTTATTTTTATTTTTAGGTTTATTTATATTTAGTTTTTTTTTTATTTTTTTTTAGTTTAGTTTAGTTTTTATATTTTATTTAATTTTTTATATTTTATTTTTAGGTATATTTTAGGTTTAGGTTTTTATTTAGGTTATTTTATTTTATTTTAGGTTATTTTTTATTTTATTTTATTTTTATTTTATTTTATTTTTAGGTTAGGTTTAGTTTTTATTTATTTTTTAGTTTAGTTATTTTTTTATTTTATTTTATTTTTATTTTTTAGGTTTAGGTTTAGTTTATAGTTTTATTTATATTTTATTTAAGTTTAAATTTTTTAATTTATTTTATTTGTAATTTTATTTTAGTTTAGGTTTAGGTTTTTAGGTTTTAAGGGTTTATGGTTTAGGGTTTGGGCATAGGTTTTAGGGTTTAGGTTTGTAGGTTTTAGGGTTTTATGTTTTAGGGTTGTAGTTTTAGGGTTGTAGGTTTTAGGATTGTAGGTTTTTGGGTTCTGGGTTTAGGGTTTAGGGTTTAGGGATTAGGGTTGTAGGTTTAGGGTTTAGGGTTTAGGGTTTAGGGTTAGGGTTTAGGGTTTAGTTTTTAGTGCTTTAGGGTTTAGGGTTTAGGGTTAGAGTTTTGGGTTTATTTTTTAAGGTTTAGTGTTTAGGCTTTAGGATTTTAGGTTTGTGGGTTAGTTTGATTAACAATGTTTAGTTTAGGTTTAGAGTTTAAAACTTTAAACTTTAAACTTTAGGTTTTAGGTTTTAAAACATAGGTTTAGGGTTTAAGGTTAGTTTAGGGTTTAAAGTTCAAGGTTTTAGGCTTTAGGGTTTAGGGTTTAGGATTTAGTGATAGTGTTAGGGTTTATGGTTTTGGTTTTATAGTTTAGGGTTTAGGGTTTAGGGTTAGTTTTGGGTTTAAGGTTTAGGGTTTAGGGTTTAAGATTTAGTGTTTATAGTTTAGAGTTTAGGGCTTAGGGTTTATGGTTTAGGGTTAAGGGTTTAGGGTTGTAAGTTTAGGGTTTAAGGTTGTAGGTTTAGGGTATAGGATTTTGGGTTAGTTATAGGGTTTAGGGATTAGGATATAGTGTTCTGGGTTTATGGTTTAGGATTTAGTGTTTGAGATTTAGTGTTTAGGGTTTAGGGTTTAGGGTTTAGGGTTAGTTTTAGGGTTTAGGGTATAGGATATAGTGTTTAGGGTTTAGGGTTTAGGGTTTAAGGTTTAGGGTTGTAGGTTTTGGGTTAGTTTTATGGTTTATGGTATAGGATATAGTGTTTAGGGTTTAGGGTTTGGGTTTAAGTTTATTTAGTTTATTTTATTTTTTATTTAGGTTTATTTTTTTTATTTAGTTTAGTTTATTTATTTTATGGTTATTTATTTTAGTTTATGTTTTTTATTTTAGTTTATATTTTTGTAGGTTCATGTTTATTTTTTTTAGTTTAGTTTTATTTTTATTTTATTTTTAGGTTTAAGTTTTATTTTTTATTTTCATGTTTAGGTTTAGGTTTTTATTTTACTTTTTTTAGGTTTAGGTTTTAGGTTTTTATTTTAGGCTAATTTTTAGGTTTAGGTATAATTTTAGTTTATTTTGATTTATTTAGTTTAGCTTTAAGAGGTTTTATTTATTTTAGTTTAGTTTATTTTAGTTTAGGTTAAGTTTAATTAATTTTTATTTTAGGTTTAGGTTTTTTTTTAGTTTAGGGTTTAGGTTTTTTTATTTATTTTTATGTTTTATTTTTAGGTTTATTGCTTAGGTTTAGGTTTTTATTTAGTTCTTATTTTATTTTATTTTAGGTTGATTTTTTTATTTTATGTCTAAGTTTATTTTTAGGTTTATTTTATTTTTTTGGTTTAATTTAGGTTTTCATTTATTTATGTTTAGTTTAGTTATTATTTATATTTTTATTTTATTTTTATTTTTAGGTATAGGTTTAGGTTTAGGTTTTACTTTTAGTTTTATTTTATTTTGTTTCATTTAAGTTTAGGTTTTTTAATTTATCTTATTTGTTGGTTTTATTTAGTTTAGGTTTAGGTTTTTAGGTTTTAAGGGTTTAGGGTTTAAGGTTTGGGGCATATGGTTTAGGGTTTAGGGTTGTAGGTTTTAGAGTTATAGGTTTTAGGGTTTAGGGTTTAGAGTTTAGGGTTTAAGGTTTAGGGTTTAGGGTTATAGGTTTACATTTTTTTTGTTTTATTTAGGTTTAGGTTTTTTAATTTATTTTATTTGTTGGTTTTATTTAGTTTAGGTTTAGGTTTTTAGAGTTTAGGGTTTAGGGTTGTAGGTTTAAGGATTATAGGTTTTAGGGTTTAGGGTTTATGGTTTAGGATTAGGGTTTTGGGGTTAGTTTTTAGGGTTTTAGGGTTTAGTGTTTTAGGGTTTAGGATTTAGGGTTAGGGTTTAGGGTTTAGGGTTTAAGTTTTAGTGTTTCTTTAAATTTTAGGTTGTAGGGTTTAAGTTTTGGATTAACAGTGTTTAAGGTTAGGAGGAGTTTAGGTTTAAACTTTTAGCTTTAGGGTTTTAGGTTTTAAAACATAGGTTTAGGTTTAGTTAGTTTAGTTTAAGGTTTAAGGTTTTATTTATAGTTTAGGTTTAGATTTAGGATATTTAGGTTTATAGTTTAGGTTTATAGTTTAGGGTTTAGGGTTTAGATTTAGGGTTTATAGTTTACTTAGGGTTTAGGAGTTTAGGGAAGGTGTTTAGGGTTTAGGTTTAGCTTAGGGTTTAAAGTTTAGAGGTTTTGAGTTTAGGGTTTAGGTTTAGGTTGTATGATTAGGTATAGAATTTAGGGTTAGTTTAGGGTTTAGGGTTTCGATATAGTGTTCAGTTTAGGTTTAGGTTTTTTATTTTTAAAAAATTAAGTTTAAGTTATTTTATTTTATTTAGTTTAGTTTATTTATTTTATGTTTATTTATTTTAGTTTATTTTTTTAGGTTTAGGTTTTGGTTTATGTTTAGTTTTTTAGTTCAGTTTTATTTTTATTTTATTTTTAGGTTTACATTTTATTTTTTATTTTTTGGTTTTGGTTTAGGTTTTTACTTTACTTTTTTAAGGTATCGTTTTATGTTTTTATTTTAGTCTTATTTTTAGGTTTAGGTATATTTTTAGTTTATTTTATTTTATTTAGTTTAGCTTTGGGTTTAGGTTTACTTTATTTTAGGTTTAGGTTTTATTTATTTTATTTTAGGTTTAGGTTGATTTTATTTTTATTTTAGGTTTATGTTTTTAGTTTAGGGTTCAAGTTTTATTTTTAGGTTTATCGCTTAGGTTTTGGTATTTATTTAGTTCTTAATTTAATTTATTTTATTTTATTTTAGGTTGATTTTTTTTATTTAATGGTTAAGTTTTATTTTTATGTTTAGGGTTCAAGTTTTATTTTTTATTTATTTTTAGGTTTTATTTTTAGGTTTATGTTTTAGTTTAGGTTTTAATTTTTTTATTTTAGTTTATTTTTTTTTTTTTTTATTTAATGGTTAAGTTTTATTTTTAGGTTTAGGTTTAGGTTTATGTTTTAGTTTAGGTTTTTATTATTTTTTATTTTATTTAGGTTTAATTTTTTTTTAATTTATTTTATTTGTTGATTTTAATTAGTTTAGGCTTAGGTTTTTAGGGTTTAGGATTTAGGGTTTGGGGCTTAGGGTTTAGGGTTTAGGGTTATAGGTTTTAGGATTATAGGTTTTAGGGTTTTGGGTTTTGGGTTTTGGGTTTACGGATTAGGGTTGTAGTTTTTTTTTTTGGGAAACCCCATTAAGGAAATTTTATTGCCACAAAAAAGGGGTTACAAGGTCCTTAAAGGGGATAAACTCTAGAACTATTGCTCAAAGAGCTACATACTGGGAGTAAATCCCTATCTAAGTACATCCAGAAGCAATAGAAAAGAGTAAAGCAAGCAAAAGATACAAAGTGATTAACAAAAGTAAGTAAATGAAGGATGAGGGCCAATGTTCTGTAGGAAGTGAGAATGCATGACACTATTGAGCAACCTGCAAGAGAAAAAGAGAAAAGCACCTGCAAGATTGTAGACAGGGAGAAGTTAGAGTAGCTAAAGTAGTACAGAGAAAATGATAAGTGAGAGCAGCAAAATCTAAAAATGGTAATATTAAAGAAGTGGGATAGAGGAGGCTCAGGCTCAGTCACACCAACTTGGGGGCAGATGCAAATTTGAGCATCCAAACTTCAGAAGGGCTACATCACAAGAGGTACTACCAAACCAAAATGGAGTGAAAGCATCGACCATCATAGCCAACAAACAGATAGCGACCATTTGATGAAGATCTTTTGAGCCAAAATACCTGCAAGAATAGGCAAAGTCATTATCATAGAAGTGGAAAGAGTAGTAAAGAGCAAAGTGGGTAAAGGGATCCCATGCCAAATTTATGTCATCATATTAGGCTCCATGGCATGATAATCCCAACTTAAATGAAAGAGAGCCATCAATGTCAGGTCATCCATACTGGAAACCAGATGTAAAGGATAATAAACAGCAAATTTTGAATTCTGCTGCAAACCATTCAGGAAAAGACAAGAGCAAGGAATTAACCCCATTCCAATCTTGTAGGACATTAATAAATATACATTCTTGGTAAACAGTTCAGTAAACAGCTCAGGGTTATTTCCCATCAAAAGATAAGCAAAGAATATAAGTAATGCAGCTCTTAACAACCTCCTTATTTCAAAAAATTTAGAACATCAATTATAAAAGGAAACAACATACCCCAAGCCCAAATTACCATAGGAAATGGAAGTACAACAGCAGATAAGAAGAAACAAGTAAAGGGCTACTCCACCAGAATAAATCTAAGAGACAATCGAGGAGATAACACCAGAAATAGTTTCCTTATGATCAATCAAATCGTTCGATAACAATCGAGTAATAGCCGACAAGGTGGCCATAAATCCCCAATGAGATTAAGTAATGCAAAGATTAAAATCAAGAGAGGCAAAAGTATAATTAAAATGATCAAATGTAGCATAAGCTAGAGGGAAAAAATAAGATATGAAGTCAGAGTCCAAATGCTAACAACAAAACCCAAAGCAATAATCAAATTGTGCGAAATAGCCAACAACCACAAAACAACTTGGATAAGTACATACCCAAATGACCGAAATGGGAGGACAACAACAAATAAGAAGAAGGTAAAGGGATATGATAACAAAAAACCCAGCATAACAAAATGGGCGAGAAAATGTCAGAACCATAAAGACATCCTACTTTATAAAGGACCCAAAATCCAAAATCGAAAGCAATAAATGGATTACACCAAATTTAAGCAAAATAACATCAATAGTCTACAAATTGGATGACAACCACATAGTAGGAGGTGAACATAAGATTCAATCAATAACAATAACCACCAAGATAGAATAGAGCAACAAGTTGGGATAACCAACCCCATCAAATGAAGATGCTTTCCAAATAGAGAGGGAAAAGGCAAGGCAAGTGAGTAGAAATGCGGCATGAAATCAAACAGAACAAAAAATCCCTTCAAAATGGGAAAATAGGCTTGCGACACCAACCCAAGTTTCAAGCGAGAAATATGAAGAAAACCTAGTTCTACAAGGAGATAAGAATAGACAGGAAAACACATTGTTGGCAAAAAGGGGAAAATAAATTAGCCAAAACAATGATAAAATAATAGCACAAGTAAGACAAGAGCATAATGAACAAAGGAATCAAGGTCAAAGAAGCCAACAAACAAGATAATAAAAGGTAAGTTGGCCAAAGAACCACCTAATACAAATAGACAATGCCTTAGAAAAACCGGAAAGACAAATAAAAACCACGGCAATCAAACTAAAACCATTAAGAAAGTCCAAACGCGAAGATAAGGACACTCTCTGGCGGGTTGGAAGAAAGAGGTTACCCAAAACAATCGACAAGCAACTCCAAAGGCACCTTGGCAAAAAAGACAACCTAGAAATAGGTTGCTAAATGTGGAGTCAGATCAGATCAACAACCAAGATGATAATTAATAGCATTGGCCAAAAACCCCAATGCAAATATACAAAAAAAAGTAAAGTCCCAAAGGATAGGAAAGGATGCAAAAGCTAGTGAAATGAGATGATTGAGCCCAAAGCTAATAAAAGAGATAAGCAACAAAGCAAAACCAACAACCATTCAATAACCTCAAAAGGTCCATGATCAAAACCCGAAGCATAAGCTAATCAATTATCGTTGGTAATCAGTGTATGCACAATTTTAGAGCTATAGGGAGAAGAAAGATTAGGTGATCAATGCACAGCAAGCGAAGTTAGTCAAGATAAAATAGGCAATCCAAAACCACAAGGTTAATAAATAGATATTAATTACAACAAAGGAAGTGATGATTGCCCATACAAGATGGGAAGAGGGAGATTAGTAATTACCATTAGAAACCAACCCAGAGCAGCATGACAAAGGCCCAAAAATCCAACCAAAACCTTAAAACATCAGAATAAATATTGCATCCTATAAGAATCACTAGGAAGTAACATTGATACAACATAGGTTACTAAGTGGTTCCAAGCGGTTTCATCTTTGATAGAAGACACAAAATTTAATGCCGGTGGTAATCCCACAGCACTAAAATTAGAAATCTAGAGGTAATTCCAATCCATAATAAGGAGAAGAATATCAGATAAGTTAGGATCAGCTGTAAAGTTGAACAGAGGGATATCTATTAAGCATTGATGCAAGGATTCCAGATTATAATTCTAGAAAAAGGAAAGAAATATGTCCATGTTGATCAAAAAATATAGCATCAACAAACAGAGCATTAAATAGTATATCTCCCTCCAGCAATGAGTAAGCCCCTTATCATTAACAATGGACATATGACAAGACTCAATCAAGATTGGGATAGTAAACCAAGAGATGTTACACAGTCGACAATTGACCAAGTGGGAGTATTAGGATGATGCATCGATTGAGAGGTATAACAACACTTTATCAGTGTAAGTACCAAAAGCAAGAAGCCCTTAATTAAAGGAAAATGTAATTAAACCAACATCACATGTCACAGAAGTCAAAATAACAAGTAGTATCCGGGTGAAACATCAGCAAAAACTAAGAGAACAACAACGAATATAAAATGGGCATTGATTAAACAAATATTGAACGGATCAATCCCTAGGTTAGATTAATTTTTTTGAGATAAGGGGAGTATTGTCCAAATTAACCAAACCGCAAATGTTTGGGTAGGGTGAATCAGAAGATTATACCATCAGTTGGCAAGGTAATCAACACATGCATTACCCTTGCCATACATGAGTGATGTTAAATTGGGTAAGAAGAGCTCTAGTTTGCTTGAGAAGGTAGTATAATTGATGTTGCTCATTTTGGTGGAAGTCAAAGATCAATCGAAGGGCATCCACCTCAATCAAATATTGAGCCAACCATTTTGAAGGCAAATCTCAAGAGCTTTGTACACTACCATAAGCTCGACAAAGGAATAGAGAATTAAGGGGTAAGCAAAAGCACATAGGACTTTACCATTAAGATTTCGAAAATGCCACCACAACTGAACCTTTATGAGAGAGCCATCGGTGTTAATTTTAATAGTATGATCATGAGGTTTTACCCAATAAACAATCTTGTCATTTCTGATGGGGTTGATCATAAGTTAAGACCTAGTTTATTGGCCACAAATTTATAACCTTTGAATTATTTGTAGTGAATGAGATTGGCATTAAACAAGTCACAAATTTTGTTTTAATTCTAGCAATTATCCTCATGTGGTTCATGGGGATGATGTTTTGCATCATTTGTCCATCCATATGAACCAAATAAGAGTGATAGCGATTATGACTTTAATGTGACCTTTAATAGTGTTGTCAAAATAAACTTCAAGAAGTTGATATAAAGTTAGAGCCATTGAAATGATGATAATGTTAGAGATCATCATACCAAATCCAAAGTTTAGACAATGGCCCCGTTAAGACATGATTCACATTCTCAATGTGAAAGCATTGACATTTTGAAGGTAATTGAAAACCTTTACCCCAAAGCCAACAGGATGAAGTTTTCAAAATGCCAAGTAAGAATAGAATAAGGGATAGTATTATTCCAAAGTTTGAAACACATTGGAAAAAATCATGAGTTTCTTTAATGTGAAGCCAAACATTTTTAAAGTTGAAATCACCATTAGAGCTTAAAAGGATCGATCTTGATTGGTAGGAATGATAGGAATAGTAGTAAGTTTATTCAAGAGAAAAGAAGGAATATAATCAATAAGCTTACTATTGTTCCACATATTATTTTGCCAGAAAGATTTCACTTAATAGTGGTAGTGGAATGGGTAGAGAGTAAGTCGTCAATGGACCCACATCCAGTTATCTTGCCAAATAAGGAGGAGCGAGTTAATCCCCAAAAAATTAAGGATTGCATCCCATTTGAGGAACAAAGTCTTTTCCAAACAGGAGAGTCTCCCTTTATAGGGACAAATGAGGGGTGCTTACCTTAAATATTTAGCATCATGAAATTAGCCCAAGACTGTTACTCTAAAATTCCAGAGTTTATAAGAAAAGTAGTGATAACTTCTTTGATTGGCTTACAACCAAGACCACCTTCAACGAGAGTGCCACAACTTTTAAACCAAGAGGTCCAGTGCATTCTTTTAGAGGAGTTATTAGAGCCCCAAAAAAATTTGTTAAGGAGATGCTCAATTCTATTAATGATAGAAATGGTCGACATAATGGTTTGGATGAGATATAAAGGCATGGAATTAAGAGTGCTCTTAATCAAGGTGAGCCTACCACCAAAAGAGAGTAAATGAAATTCCCAAAGAAATTTTATTATAGATTTTTGGATAAGATCATCAAAAGATGAGATCTTTTGACCTTTAAAAGCGAGCCAAGATAATTAATAGGAAGTTGATGTTGCTGAAAATTAGTAATTCTGGAGATTTGGTTGAGCCTATTGGTAGGGATTTTAGTGGAAGGAATGAAACAACATTTTCCTTCATTTAGAAAGAGATGACTTTCTTTGCCAAATTCATTTAAAAGGTTCTTAATAGTTTTAATGTGCTGAATAGAGGCATTGCAAAAGATTATAAAATTATCAGCAAAACTGAGATGATAAATAGAGACCACCATGAGTTTTAAAAAACATGGTAGGATTTTTATTGAAAAGATCATTGAGGCTCCTCAAAAGATATTCCAATAATAATAAAAGAGAGAGGGTAAAGGGGTCTCCTTGTCTCAAGCCATGCCTTGAAGTAAAGAAACCTGGGACTCACCATTCATAATAATAGAGAACCAAACATTGGTAATACATTTTGATGAATGGATGAAATTATAAGAAAACCAAACAAATGTAAAATTTGAAAAGGAAATCCCATGAGAGGTTATCAAAGCTTTAGAGATGTCCAGTTTGAGGAGGATGTTGCCACCTCTAGTAGGAACATCAATGTCATGAACCTCTTGGGCGAAGGATATTATCATATAGCTCTATTTTTAATGAAGCCGGTTTGGTTAGGAGAAATAATTTGCATGGACTTATCTATTATTAATTAATTTAGCAATGAGTTTTGAAAGAAGGTGCAAAGGCAGATAAGTCTAAAATCTCCACAAGAATCAGGATTATTAGTTTTGGGAATGACAACAATTGAAGTGCTAGAAAAGTATCTAGGTAAAGAGCTGCCATCAAAGAAATCAACAACATCATCAATAAGGTCAGACTTAATAAAAGGCCAACAATGCTGAAATAAATGGGGATGTAGCCATCGGGGCGATAGTGTGTTCATGTTATTGAGTACTACTAATCTCGCTTCCATAGGGGCATAAAGTGAGTAAATGATTTTCATCATTAGTAATCATAGAGGATCGTGTGTGTTGGAGAGAGCTTCTAAGGAGGGTTGATTTTAATAAATTTTGAAAATGTTATGTGAGAATCTTTAATTTCATTATTATCGTGATCCAATTACCATTAATATTTTGATTTTTTGAATAGAGTTTAAGGCTTTCCTTTTTTGAAAAGAGCATGGAAATACCTTGTATTTATCACCATCGATATGTTTTCTAGCGACCTTTTTGATGAGGTTTCCTCCATATTACGATAATTTACAAAGTTATCTTTAGCAGTGTTCAACACATCGAGCTTACTAGGATTAGTTAAAACAACATCTTCAAGGGAGCAAACTAATTATTACGTAATTTTGAGATTGGCAAAAATATTTTTAAAATGATGCTTGTTCCACCAATTTAGGTTTTGTTTAAGTCTTTTGAGCTTAAGCCAAAGCTGAATCGTGCCTTTAATGGAATTCTCTGAGTGAATAGGGGCCATCCAATTAATGGAAACAACATTAATGAAATCACAATGTTGGGTCCACATATTTTGGAATCTAAAGAGTAGGGGAAAAGATTATTGGAAGAAGTTTTGATAGAGATCAAAAGTGAGCATGTCGGAGACAAAGTTACGCTCAAATGCTCAATAGAAGTGAGGGCCATTGATTGATCCAAAGGGAATTAAAGAGGGTCCTATCAAAGCCAAAGTCTAGAGTTATGCATGTATAGTGAGAGAAAAACCAATATCAATCAGTTGCAATCGAGGATCATATTAGAAATCTTCCATGGAATGGATGTTAGGAGAGCGACCTCCCTCCTTTAGGAAGCGATAATAGTGTTGAAATCACCCCAACCAACCGGGGTTTTGTTAACCGAGGAGGCGAAGGTTCTTAAGTGATCCCAAAGGATGTTCCTACCAACTTTATTACAAGAAGCATAGATAAAGGAACCAAAAGTAGAAAATTCACCCAATGAGATTTGAACATTAACAAATTATTCGAGATCATCAAGGATAGAAATGCTGATTAAATTATTCAAAAAACACTAAATTTTATTACTAATAATATAAAAAATTTTTGAAAGCCAAGCATTCTAGCAACTTGGGCGATCTTAGAACAGTGAATGAATGGCTCAATAACAACAAGTAAGGTTATGTTATGAGTGCGACAAAGGCTCTCTATATGACAATGAGAGTCCCAATACCCCAAACATTCCAAATAATAAAATTGATCATAATAAGGTGGAAGGAAAAGAAAAGAGATAATAGAAAAATTGAAGAAGAAGAAAATGAGAGCGTGAAGCAATTATTTATGGGAAGTTAGAGAAGATCGAGTGGTTCTAGTAGAGCTATTAGTGAACATTCTAGCTTTAAGGGATTTTTTTAATAATAGTTTGAAAAGGCCTATCTATGTCGAATGTATCTCCATCAGAAAGGGAGTGGTTGATGATATTTAGAATAAGAGTAGTATCTATCAAAGCATTTCTATTGGTGATTTCTCCTTCTTTGGTATCAGAGTTAGGTTGAGAAATTGGATTAGCATGGATATCACTCTATAGAGTAATAGAAGGAGAGGTTGTGACACCATTAATAGCAAATTTCATTCTCATTTCCATGATGATTATTAGATTTTGTTGTCACCAAAGTATCAACATTTTTTAGAACAATTCCAGAATTAGTTTTGAGATTTTGATCCAACTTGAGATTCTCATTCAAATCACCATTATGATTCATATGAGTCAAGGGATTGTCTTGTGATGCCAAATTATTATAAGTAGGAGTAATGTTAATTAAGTTATCATTAGATTCCTCACAAACCTCAATATCATTATTTTTATCAGGCTCAGATTATTCTCCAATAGTAATCAATAGATAGTAAACGAGTAAGGGTAGGAGGGTGAGTTCCATTTTGAGTAGATTTAGGCACATAAGCGAACTTATTAGTTTTTCATTTCCTAGAGTGGGATAAGGATCTGACAATTTATTCTTTTAAGATTAGGGTGTAACACAAAGCATTTAGTGATCATGACCATGGATCTTACAATGTGTGCAAAAATAGGAAATTTTTTAAATTCCACTTTTTTGATTATACCCAAATTTTGAACCGATCCAAACTTCTTTAGGGTACTTTTTGGTAATATCAATCAACCAATATATGGATGGTGAGATCTCACGGTGGCTTGATCAATTTGAAGGGCCTACCAAGAGAGCCCAAAAAAAGACTTGATGGGTAACATAATGTATCCTCATGTTTGGAAAGGCTAGCCATAAAGGAACAATAGATTCCTCTTTGACATCAAAAGAGGTGACCATTTCAAAACCTCATTTGACAATTGTACACAAAGTAGGAGTGATGAGTAAAGACTCTTGAGTAGTCTAAATCATTCGATAGCTGAATAAGGATATGCCTAGGATCGATCAACCCGATAGTGAAAACTCCCGAAAGCTTTAGGCTATGAAAGAAGGATCGGATATTGTCAAGAGTTGGGCGACATAAGGAAAATTTTCCAACTAATGAAAATTCAAAGGGCTTTGTCAATTTTTCTACATCAAGATCTAAGCACATTACAGTTGGCATTCCACGAAAGGAAGTTGAGATTAAGTTAACCGAAGCATTAGACCAAGTGCTAGATAATGCATCCTTAATGGACTTAACGGACAATAACGGATGAAGTCGGATCAAATTACGTCGAAGGCTTGGCAGCCTCAAGTTGATGAGCTCGGTTACGAAAAGTGGTGCCTCCATTGTAAGATCAAGGAAAATCACATAAGCTAAGCGAGCAATAAACTAAATATCGGGGAAGGCAAGCGGAACCAATGAAAATGAAAACAAAATTAGAGAGATCCATTGAGAGGAGAGGAAGGGTTTTTTTTGGATTAGGGTTATAATTTTAGGGTTTAGGGTTTAGAGTTCAGGGTTAGGGTTTAGTGTTTAATTTTTAGGGTTTTAGGGTTTAATGTTTTAGTTTAGGTTTAGGGTTAGGTTTAGGGTTTAGGGTTTAGGGTTTAGTGTTTAGGCTTTAGGTTTTAGGGTTTATAGTTTTGGATTAGCTTAGGTTTAGGAGTTTAGGTTTAGGGTTTAGGGTGGTTCAAGTTTTAAAACTTAGGTTTAATTTAGGGGATAGTGTTAGGGTTTATGTTTTAGGATTTATAGTTTAGGTTTTAGGGTTTAGGGTTTAGGGTTAGTTTAAGGTTTAGGTATTAGGGTTTAGGGTTTGGGATTTAGTGTTATAGGGTTAAGGGCTTAGGGTTTAGGGTTAAGGTTTGCATGCTTAGGGTTAGTTTTAGGGTTTAAGGTATAGGATATAGTGTTTAGGGCTTAGAGTTTGGGTTTAAGTTTATTTAGTTTATTTTATTTTTTATTTAGGTTTATTTTTTATTTTTATTTATTTTAGTTTATTTATTTTATGTTTATTTATTTGAGTTTAGGTTTTTCTTTAGTTTATTTTTTTAGGTTTAGGGTTTAGGTTTATGTTTATTTTTTTTAGTTTTATTTTTATTTTATTTTTAGGTTTAAGTTTTATTTTTTATTTTTATGTTTAGGTTTAGGTTTTTATTTTACTTTTTTTAGGTTTAGGTTTTAGCTTTTTTATTTTAGGCTTATTTTAGGTTTAGGAATATTTTAGTTTATTTTGTTTTTAGTTTAGCTTTAGGTTTAGGTTTAGTTTATTTTAGGTTTAGGTTTAGTTTTTATTTTAGTTTAGTTTATTTTAGTTTAGGTTAGGTTTATTTAATTTTTATTTTAGGTTTAGGGTTTTTTTTTAGTTTAGGGTTTAGGTTTTATTTATTTATTTTAATGTTTTATATTTTGGTTTATTATTTTGGGTTAGGTTTTTATTTAGTTCTTATTTTATTTTAGGATGATTTTTTTATTTTATGTCTAAGTTTTATTTTTAGGTTTATTTTATTTTTTAGTTTAGTTTAGGTTTTGATTTATTTATTTTTAGTTTAGTTATTAGTTTTTATTTTATTTTATTTTTATTTTTAGGTTTAGGTTTAGGTTTAGGTTTTACTTTATCTTTTTTTATTTTATTTTGATTTAAGTTTAGGTATTTTAATTTATTTTATTTGGAGGTGTTATTTAGTTTAGGTTTAGGTTTTCAAGTTTTCAGGGTTTAGGGTTTAGGGTTCGGGGAATAGGGTTTTGGGTTTAGGGTTGTAGGTTTTAGGATTGTAGGTTTTAGGGTTTAAGGTTTAGAGTTTAAGGTTTAGGGTTTAGGGTTTAGGTTGTGGGCTTAGGTTTTATTTATTTATTTAGGTTTAAGTTTTTTAATTTATTTTATTTATCAGTTTTATTTAGTTTAGGTTTAGGTGTTTAGGGTTTAGGGTTTAGTTTAAGTTGAGTTTAGGTTATTTAGGGTTTAAGTTTAAGGATTAGGTTTAGTTTAGGTTTAGTGTTTAGTTTAGTTAGAGTTTAGAGTTTTTTAGGTTTTAGGTTTAGTGTTTAGGTTTAGGACTTAGGTTAAGTTTAGGGTTTAGGTTTAGTTTAGTGTTTAGGCTTTAGGATTTTTAGTTTATGTTTAGGGTTTTATTGGATTTAGTGTTTAGGGTTTAGGGTAAGTTTAGGTTTAAACTTTAGGTTTAGTTAGGAGTTTAGTTTAGTTTTAGAGGTTTAAGTTTAGAGTTTATAGTTTAGGGTTTAGGGTTAGGGTTTAAGTTTAGGGTTTAGTTTAGTGTTTAGGCTTTAGGATTTTAGGTTTATGGGGTTTAGAGTTTTGGATTAGCTTAGTGTTTAGGGTTATATTAGGGTTTAGGGTTTAGGCTTTAGGCTTTAGGCTTTTGGGTTTTTAAGGCATAGGGTTTAGGGTTTAGGGTTAGTTTAGGGTTTAAAGTTCAAGGTTTATGCTTTAGGGTTTAGGGTTTAGGATTTAGGGATAGTGTTAAGGTTTATGGTTTAGTTTTTATAGCTTAGGTTTTAGGGTTTAGGGTTTAGGGTTTAGGGTTTAGTATTTGGTGTTTAAGGTTTAGGATTTAGGGCTTAGGGTTTAAGGTTTAGGGTTAAGGGTTTTTTAGGGTTTAGGGTTTCGAGTTTAGGGTTTAGGGTTGTAGGTTTAGGGTATAGGATTTAGGGTTAGTTTTAGGGTTTAGGTTTAGGATATAGTGTTCAAGGTTTAGGGCTTAGATTTCTTATTTTAAAAAATAATTAAAGAAACCAGTAAGTTTATTTAGTTTATTTTTTATTTTTATTTAGTTTAGTTTATTTATTTTATGTTTATTTATTTCAGTTTATGTTTTTTATTTTAGTTTGTTTTTTTAGGTTTAGATTTAGGTTTATGTTTATTTTTTAGTTTAGTTTTATTTTTATTTTATTTTTAGGTTTAAGTTTTATTTTTTATTTTTTTGTTTAGGTTTAGGTTTTTATTTTACTTTTTAAGGTTGAGGTTATAGGTTTTTATTTTAGTCTTATTTTTAGGTTTATGTATATTTTTAGTTTATTTTATTTTATTTAGTTTAGCTTTGGGTTTAGGTTTACTTTATTTTAAGTTTAGGTTTAGGTTTAGGTTTTATTTATTTTAGTTTAGGTTTAGGTTTATTTTATTTTTATTTTAGGTTTATGTTTTTTTTTCAATTTAGGGTTCAGGTTTTATTTTTTATTTATTTTTAGGTTTTATTTTTAGGATTATTGCTTAGGTTTAGGTTTTTATTTAGTTCTTAATTTATTTTATTATTTTATTTTTTAGGTTTAGGTTTAGCTTTATGTTTTAGTTTAGGTTTTCATTTTTTTTTGTTTTATTTAGGTTTAGGTTTTAATTTATTTTATTTGTTGGTTTAATTAGTTTAGGTTTATTTAGGGTTCTGATTTAGGGTTTGGGGCTTAGGGTTTAGGGTTTAGGGTTGTAGGTTTTAGGATTGTAGGTTTTAGGGTTTTGGGTGTAGGGTTTTGGGTTTGATTAAGGTTCTAGGTTTAGGGTTTAGAGTTGATGGTTATGGTTTAGGGTTTAGTTAATGGGTTTAGGTTTAATATTTTAGTTTAGGTTTAGGGTTAGGTTTAGGTTTAAGTTTAGTTTAGTGTTTAGCCAAGATTTTAAATTTTAGAGTTTAAGGTTTTAGATTAACAGTTTAAGGTTTGTAGGGTTTAGGTTTAGTTTAGTTTTAGTTTTGGATATAAGAGTTTAGGGTTTAGGTTTAAGGTTCAAGTTTTAAACTTTTTGAGTTTAGAATTTAGATTTAGGATAGTGTTAGAGTTATAGTTTAGTTTATAGTTTAGGTTTTAGTTTAGTATTTAGTTAGTTTAGTTTAGTTAGTTTATTGATTTAGTCTGGTTCATAGTTTAGGGTTAGTTTTTGGGTTTAGGGTATTGGATATAGTGTTTAGGGTTTAGGGTTTGGGTTTAAGTTTATTTAGTTTATTTTATTTTTTATTTAGGTTTATTTTCTATTTTTATTGAGTTTAGTTCATTTATTTTATGTTTATTTATTTTATTTTAGGTTTTTTATTTTAGTTTATTTTTTTAGGTTTAGGTTTAGGTTTATGTTTATTTTTATAGTTTAGTTTTATTTTAACTTTATTTTTAGGTTTAAGTTTTATTTTTTATTTTTATGTTTAGATTTAGGTTTTTATTTTACTTTTTTTAGGTTTAGGTTTTAGGTTTTTATTTTAGGCTTATTTTTTGGTTTAGGCATATTTTTTGTTTATTTTGTTTTATTTAGTTTGGCTTTAGGTTTAGGTTTAGTTTATTTTAGGTTTAGGTTTAGGTTTATTTATTTTAGTTTAGTTTATTTTAGTTTACGTTAGGTTTATTTAATTTTTATTTTAGGATTAGGTTTTTTTTTAGTTTAGGGTTTAGGTTTATTTATTTATTTTTATGTATTATTTTTAGGTTTATTGCTTAGGTTCAGGTTTTTATTTAGTTCTTATTTTATTTTATTTTAGGTTGATTTTTTATTTTATGTATAGGTTTTATTTTTTGGTTTATTTTATTGTTTAGTTTAGTTTAGGTTTTCATTTATTTATTTTAGTTTAGTTATTATTTTTTTTAATTTTTTTTTTAGATTTAGGTTTTACTTTAAGTTTTTTTATTTTGTTTTGTTTAAGCTTAGGTTCTTTAATTTATTATATTTGTACATTTTATTTAGTTTATGTTTAGGTTTTTAGGTTTTCAGGGTTTATGGTTTAGGGTTTCGGGCATAGGGTTTAGGGTTTAGGGTTGTAGGTTTTAGGGTTATAGGTTTTAGGGTTTAGGGTTGTAATTTTAGGGTTTAAGGTTTAGGGTTTAGGGTTTAGATTTAGGGTTTACTTTTTATAGTTTTAGGGTTTAATGTTTTGGGTTTGGGGTTTAGGGTTAGGGTTTAGGGTTTAAGGTTTAGTGTTTAGGCTTTAGAGTTTTAGGTTTCAGGGGTTTAGTGTTTTAGGTTTAAAGGTTTAGGAGTAGTTTAGGGTTTAGATTTAGGCTTTAGATTTAGGGTTTTGGTTTTGGGAGTTTAGATTTAGGGTTAGTTTAGGGTTTCAAATTTTTAGGGTTTAGGGTTAATTTGGGCTTTAAGGTTCAAGGTTTTTGGCTTTAGGGTTTAGGGTTTGAAATTTATGGTTAATGTTAGGGTTTATGATTGGGTTTAGGGTTTACTATTTAGGGTTTATGGTTTAGGGTTATTTAGGTTTTAGGTTTTTAGGGTTTAGGGTTTAGTGTTTAGGGTTAATTTAGGCTTTAAGGTTAAAGGTTTTAGGCTATAAGGTTTAGGGTTAGTGTTATGGTTTATAGTTTAGGGTTTGGTTAGTTTAAGTTTAGGTTATTTGATTTAGGTTTAGGGTTTAGGATTTAGGATTTAGTGTTTAGTGTTTTGGGTTTATGGTTTAGGGTTTAATGTTTTGGGTTAAAGGTTTTTTAGGGTTTAGGGTTTAGGGTTTAAGGTTATAGGTTTATGGTATAAAGTTTAGGGTTACTTTTAGGGTTTAGGGTTTAGGATATAGTGTTTAGGGTTTAGGGTTTAGGTTTTTCTTAAAAAAATAAAAGCTGAAGGTTTAAGTTTATTTAATTTATTTTATATTTTATTTTGGATTATTTTTATTTTTTATTTTGTTTAGTTTATTTATTTTATTTATATTTATTTTACTTTAGGTTTTTAATTTTAGTTTATTTTTTTAGGTTTAGGTTTTTATTTATTTATTTAGTTTAGTTTTATTTTTATTTTTATTTTATTTTTAGGTTTGAGTTTTATTTTTTAATTTTAGGTTTAGGTTTAGGTATTTATTTTATGTTTTTTTAGGTTTAAGTTTTAGGTTTTTATTTTAGTTTTATTTTTAGGTTCACGTTTATTTTTAGTTTTTTATATTTTATATAGTTTAGCTTTAGTTTTAGTTTTAGTTTATTTTAGTTTAATTTCTTTTTGTTTATATTTACATTTTTTTAATTTTTATTTTAGGTTTAGGTTTTTTTTAGTTTAGAGTTTAGGTTTTATTTATTTATTTATTTTTATGTTTTATTTTTAGGTTTATTTCTTAGGTTTAGGTTTTTATTTAGTTCTTGTTTTAATTTATTTTAAGTTGATTTTTTTTATTTTATGTTTAAGTTTTATTTTTAGGTTTATTTTATTTTTTTTAGTTTAGTTTAGGTTTTATTTATTTTCATTTAGTTTAATTTTATTATATTATTTTATTTTAATTTTATTTTTAAGCTTAGGTTTAGGTTTAGGTTTAGTTTTTAGTTTAAGTTTTATTAATTTTTTTTATTTAAATTTAGGTTTTTTAATTTATTTTATTTGTAGGTTTTATTTTGTATAGGTTTAGGTTTTTAGGGTTTAGGGTTTGAGTTTGGGATTTAGGGTTTAGTGTTTAGGATTTAAGGTTGTATGTTTTAGGGTTGTACATTTTAGGGTTTAGGGGTTAGGGTTAGGGTTTAGGGTTATAGGGTTTAGGGTTTTAGGGTTTAGGGTTTAGGGTTTAGGGATTAGGGTTGTATGTTTAGGGTTTTGGGTTTAGGGTTTAATTTTTAGGATTTTATGGTTTAGTATTTTAGGTTTAGGGTTTAGGGTTAGGTTTTAGGGTTTAGGTTGTAAGCTTTAGTGTTTAGGCTTTAGGGTTTTGGGTTTCTATTTATATTTTGTTTAATTTATTATCTTATGTTTATTTATTTTAATTTAAGTTTATTTTTTTAGTTTAAATTTATTTTTATTTTATTTTTAAGTTTAGGTTATTTTTAAGGTTTAAGTTTTAGTTTTTATTTTACATTTTTTAGGTTTAGGTTTTAGGTTTTTATTTTTGGTTTATTTTTAGGTTAAGGTTTATTTTTAATTTAATTTATTTTATTTAGTTTAGTCTTAGGTTTAGGTTTAGTTTGTTTTAGGTTTAGGTTTAGGTTTTATTTTAGTTTAGTTTATTTTAGTTTAGGTTTAGGTTTATTTTATTTTTATTTTAGGTTTAGGTTTTTATTTTTTTAGTTTAGGGTTTAGGTTTTATTTTTTATTTATTTTTAGGTTTTATTTTTAGGTTTATAACTAAAAGTTATGTTTTTATTTAGTTCTTATTTTATTTTATTTTGGGTTGATCTTATTTTTATTTGAAATTTAAGTTTCATTTTTAGGTTTATTTTATTTTTTAATTTAGTTTAGGTTTTAGGGTTTAGGGTTGTAAGTTTTATGGTTTAGGGTTTAGGCTTTAGGGTTTATGGATTTGGGGTTTATGGTTTAGGGTTTAGGGTTGTAGATTTAGAGTTCAGGGTTTAAGTTTTAGGGTTAGGTTTAGGGTTTAGGGTTTAGTTTTTAGGGTTTTAGGGTTTTGTGTTTTAGGATATAGGGTTTAGGGGTAGGGTTAGGTTTTAGGGTTTAGGGTTTAGTGTTTAGGCTTTAGGGTTTTGGGTTTTTGGGGTTTAGGTTTTATTGTTATCCTAGGGTTTAGTTAGATTAAGGTGTAGGGTTTAGGCTTTAGGGTTTTGGGTTTAAGATTTTGGGCTGGTGTTAGGGTTTATGGTTTAGGGTTTAGAGTTTAGGGTTTAGGGTTAGTTTAGGGTTTATGGTTTTGGGTTTAGGATTTAGGATTTAGTATTTTTGGTTTTGGGTTTAGGGTTTCGAGTTAAGCATTTTTTAGGGTTTAAGGTTAAGAGTTTTTTAGGGTTTAGGGTTTTAGGCATAGGGTATAGGGTTTAGGGTTTAGGATATAAAGTTTAGGGTTTAGGGTTTAGTGGTTCTTTTTAAAAAAATTAAAAAAACTGGTAGGTTTATGTTTATTTAGTTTATTTTATATTTTTTATTTATGTTTAATTTTGTTATTTAGTTTATTTTATTTTAGTTTAGGTTTATTTGTTTAGTTTATTTTTTAGGATTATGTTTAGGTTTATGTTTATTTTTTTAGTTTAGTTTTATTTTTATTTAATTTTTAGGTTTAGGTTTTATTTTTTAGTTTTTGGTTTAGGTTTAGGTTTTTATTTTACTTTTTTTAGGTTTCGATTTTAGGTTTATTATATTTTATTTAATTTAGCTTTAAGTTTAGGCTTAGTTTATTTTAGGTTTAGGTTTAGGTTTAATTTATTTTAGTTTAGTTTTAGATTTATTTTATTTTTATTTGATGTTTAGATTTTTTTTGGTTTAGGGTTTAGTTTTAATTTTTATTTATATTTAGGTTTTATTTTTAGGTTTATTTCTCAGGTTTAGGTTTTTATTTAGTTCTTATTTTATTTTATTTTAGGTTGATTATTTTTATTTTATGTTTAGGTTTATTTTATTTTTTTAGTTTAGTTTAGGTTTATATTTATTTTATTTTAGTTGAGTTTTTATTTTTTATTTTATCTTATTTTTATGTTTAAGTTTAGGTTTAGGTTTAAGTTTAAATTTATGTTTTTATTTTTTTATTTATTTATCTTAAGTTTAGGATTTTTAATTTATTTTATTTGTAGGTTTTAGTTATTTTAGGTTTAAGCTTATAGGTTTTTAGGGTTTAAGGTTTAGGGTTTTTATTTTATGGTTTAGGGTTTAGGGTTTGGGGTTTTGGGTTTAGGGTTTAGGGTTTATGGTTGTAGGTATTATGTTTCAAGTTTAGGGTTTAGGTTTTAGGGATTAGGGGTTTAGGGTTTAGGTTTAGGGTTTAGGGTTTAGGGTTTAGGTTTAGGGAGTTTAGTGATTTAGGATTTATAGTTTGAGTTAGGTTTATAGTTGGTTAAGGTTGGGTTTAGGTTTAGTTTAGGGTTTAGGGTTTAGGGTTATAAGTTTAGGTTAGTGGGGTTTAGGGTTTAGGATTTAACTTTAGGTTCTGGTTTAGGGTTTTAAGGTTAAGTTTAGTTTATGTTTAGTTAATTTAGGGTTTAAAGTTCAAGTTTTAAACTTTAGAGCAGGTTTAATGGGTTAGTGTTAGGGTTTATGGTTTAGGATTTATGATTTAGGGTTTAGGGTTAATTTAGGGTTCAGGGTTTAGGGTTTAGAGCTGGAGTTTAGAGTTTAAGGTTAGTTTTAGGGTTTATGATTTAGAGTTTAGGTTTTAAGATTTAGTGTTTAGGGTTTAGGGTTTTTTTTAAAATTAAGTTTAGGTTTAGGATTTTATTTATAGGTTTTAGTTAGTTTAAGTTTAAGTTTATAAGTTTTTAGGGTTTAGGGTTTGGTTTATTTATGGTTTAGGGTTTAGGGTTTGGGGTTTGGGGTTTAGGGTTTGGTATTTATGGTTATAGGTTTAATGTTTTAGGTTGAGGGCTTAGATTTAGGGTTTAGGAGTTTAGGGTTAAGGGTTTAGGGTTTAGGGTTTTAGGGTTTAGGGTTTAGGATTGTATGTATAAGGTTTATTGTTTAGGGTTTTGGGTTTGAGGTTAGGGTTTAGGATTTAGGATTCAATTTTTAGGGTTTTTTATTTTAGTTTATTTTTTTAGGTTTAGGTTTAAATTTATGTTTATTTTTTAATTTAGTTTTATTTTTATTTTATTTTTAGGTTTAAGTTTTATTTTTTATTTTTAGGTTGAGGTTTAATTTTTTATTTTATTTTTTTAGGTTTAGGTTTTAGGTTTTTATTTTGGTCTTATATTTAGGTTTAGGTATATTTTTGGTTTATTTTATTTTATTTAGTTTATCTTTGGGATTAGGTTTACTTTATTTTAGGTTTAGGTTTAGGTTTTATTTATTTTAGTTTAGGTTTTCAGTTTATTTTATTTTTATTTTAGGTTCATATTTTTTTTAATGTTTAGGGTTCAGGTATTATTTTTTATTTATTCTTAGGTTACATTTTTAGGTTTATTGCTTAGGTTTAGGTTTTTATTTAGTTTTAAATTTATTTTATTTTAGGTTGATTTTTTTATTTTATGTTTAAGTTTTATTTTTAGGTTTATTTTTTTTTTTAGTTTAGTGTAGGTTTTTATCTATTTTATTTTAGTTTAATTTTTATTTTTTATTTTATTTTATTTTTATTTTTAAGTTTAGGTTTAGGTTTAAGTTTTAGTTTAGGTTTTATTTATTTTATTTTATTTAGGTTTAGGTTTTATAATTTATTATTTATTTGGTTTTATTTAGTTTAGGTTTATGTTTTTAGGGTTTTGGGTTTGGGGCTTAGGGGTTAGGGTTTAGGGTTGTAGGTTTTAGGATTGTAGGTTTTAGGGTTTAGGGTTTAGGGTTTAGGATTTAGGGTTTAGGGTTTAGGGTTTAGGGTTTTAGGATTTAAGATTTTAGGGTTTAGGATTTAGGATCAGGGTTTACGGCTTAGGGTTAGGCTTTAGTGTTTATGGTTTATGGTTTAGTGTTTAGGCATTAGGGTTTAGGGTTTTGTGGGTTTAGTGTTTAGGATTAACTTAGAGTTTAGGGTTAGTTTAGCATTTAGGGTTTAGGGTTTTTAGGGTTTAGGTATATTGTTTAGGGTTAGTTTAGGGCCTAGGGTTTACGATCTAGGGTTTAGGGTTAGGATTAGGGTTTAAGTTTTAGGTTTTAGGTTTAGGGTTTAGAGTTTAAGGTGTGTTTAGGGTTTAGGGTTTAGGGTTTTTTAGGGTTTAGGGTTTAGGGTTTAGGGTTGTAAGATTAGGGTTTAAGGTTTAGGTTTTTGTTAAAAAAAAATAAGTAAACCAGTTAGTTTAGGTTTAATTAGTTTATTTTTTATTTTTATTTAGGGCTTAGGGTTTAAGGAACCCAATGATGTTCTTGAAGCTTACCTTAAATTTGGTCAAATCTCATCATCTCAGCCTATAAATCAAAATCTTTATAGATTATACATGTACAAAATGTACTGCATCATACTATAACAAACTAAAATATGCTAAATAACAAGTAGTAATACACAATAGTATGGTATAATGCATGATGCTACACTATGTTATGTCATCCTATATTATAATACACTATAACATATTATATTATATTATATTGTATATCACATCATAAGGGATTTCTTAAGATAAAAAATCATAAAATTAGTCTAAATAATAGAAAACTATATATATTTTAGTCGTATCACTTATATATTTTAAATTAAAATAATATATTATGATGCCATCTACAACCTATTGTGAATTTGGCCAAATTCCAACATTTTAAAGTCTAAATCAACATTTTTTTATAAATAATGCTAGTGTAGGCTCGACTACATGATTGTAAAATACTAAAAGAACTTAAAATGCATAGAACAATATATTATGATATATGATGATGTACTATGCTACAACATATAATATTTATTTTGAACCTAAAATCATACTTTTTAGACTAGAAGTAGCATAGCACACCTTTGGTACAACAACCTAATTCCAACTTCAAATTTAACAAATTTCATCATCTGATTTATTAAATCAATATTTTTATGATTTATATAAATATAGACTATAGGGCACAATACCATAATATACTAAAACATTTCAAAATATATTATAACATCTAAAAAACACATCACTTAATGCTTAAATATATGATGTTACATTATCACTATAACATGGTATTATATAATAGATTTAGGTTAGGTTTAGTATTTTAATTGTCAAGGGAAAGTCTCTTGAAGATTTCCTTTAGCTACCATAACTATGTTAAGATTTCATTGTTTAGATCTACTCCTAATGACATCTTTATTCAAGATTTAGGGTTTAGGGTTTAGGTTAGGTTTAGGTTAAGTTTAAGATTTAGGGTTTAGGGTTTAGGTTTTAGGGTATAGGGTTTTAGGTTTTAGGGTTTATGTTCTTAGTGTTTAGCATTTAAGGTTTAGGGTTTAGGGTTTAGGGTTTAGGGTTTAGGGTTTAGTGTTTAGGGTTTTTAGGATTTAGGGTTTTGGGTTTATGGTTTAGGGTTTAGGGTTTAGGGTTTAGGGTTTAGGTTTTAGGTTTAGGGATTAAGTTTTAATATAGGGTTTAGGGTTTAGGTTTTAGGGTTTTGGATTTAGAGTTTAGAGTTTAAGGTTTTTTTTAATAAAGAAAAAAATTCAGATTCAACATTTCTTCTTTTCAATTTCATCAACCAAGTAGTAACCCAAGTTATCTAAGACACAAATGACGACTTAGATATAAAATAACCACCTATAGAGCAAATCAAAAACCCTAGATATGTAGCTCTACTATAAAGACACGCCCATAAGCAGATCGATCGACCATTCTTCAATTTCTCTATCAACCACCACCGCCTATCGAGTAGCGAGATCTGCCATCATATCCACGATCTCTCCCTCGGCCACCACCATGATTGTAACCTCTGTTGCTCCATCCACCTCAATAATCATAATTGACCACCACCTCCATATCCATCATCACATCCAAATCACCCCCCCTACTGATAATCATCGCCACTACCTTCGCCTTCCCCACTAGATCTAGACTGAGCCTAGTTTAAGGTGATGTTCCTACTATCAAGATTCTACCAATTCTTAGAGTTTATGGTTAATTTAGGGTTTAGGGTTAGTTTAAGGTTTAGAGTTAATTTAGGGTTTAGGGTTTGGGATTTAAGGTTTAAGGTTGTAGGTTTTAGGGTTTAGGATTTAGGGTTGTGGTTTAGGTTTTTTAGTAGGTTTAGGTTTAGGGTTGTGGTTTAGGTTTGGGGTTAGTTTAATTTTTTAGCAGGGTTTAGGGCTTAGGGTTTAATTTTAGATTTAATCAATAAATTTAGGTTTATTTAAGTTTATTTTTATTTTATTTAGTTTATTTTATTTTTATTAGTTTAGTTTATTTTTTTAGGTTTATTTATTTTAGTTTAGGTTTTATCTTAGTTTATTTTTAGGTTTAGGTTTATTTCTTAGTTGAGTTTTATTTTTTTATTTTAATGTTTAGATTTTATATTTTAGGTTTAGTTTAGGTATTTTTTTGGGTTTATTTTAGGTTTATGTTTAGGTTTTATTTTTTATTTTAGGTTTTATTTTTAGTTTATTTTATTTTATTTATTTTAGGTTTATGTTTTAGGTTTTATTTAGGTTAAGGTTTAGGATTTATTTATTTTAGTTTAGTTTATTTTAGTTTAGTTTAGGTTTATTTTATTTTTTTTAGGTTTAGGTTTTTTAGGTTTAGGTTAGATTTTATTTATTTTAGGTTTATTTTTTAGGTTTATGTTTTTTTAGTTTTTAATTTATTTTATTTTAGGTTTATTTTATTTATATTTTATGTTTAGTTTTTATTTTATTTAGGTTTTTCGTTTAGTTTAGGTTTTATTTATTTTATTTTAGTTTAGTTTTTATGTTTTATTTTATTTTCTTTTTTAGTTTTGGATTAGGTTTATGTTTAGGTTTAGGTTTAGGTTTTAGTTTATGTTTTATTTTATTTTATTTTTCATTTCATTTAGGTTTTATTTATTTTATTTTTAGATTCTATTTAGTTTAGGTTTAGGTTTTTAGCTTTTTTGGGTTTAGGGTTTAGGGTTTGGAGTTTATGGTTTAGGGTTTAGGGTTTAGGTTTTAGGTTTATGGTTTAAGTTTTAGTTTATGGTTTAAAGTTTTTTTTTAACAAAGAACAAATTCAAATTCAACATTTCTTCTTTTTGATTTCATCAACCAAGTAGCACCCCAAATTTTCTAGGACACAAGCGATGACATAGATAGAAAATGGCACCCATAGAACAAATCAACATTCTTAGATAAGTAGAATCGTCTCTACTATAAAGCCACAGTTCCATAAGCAGCAGATCAATCGACGTTCTTGCTTTCTAGTTCCTATCAAAACCACCTTCGTCTTTCGAGTAGTGGGATCCACCATCATATCCTTGATCTCTTCCTCCGCCACCACCATGGTTGTAACCTCCACTCCACCCGCCTCCATAACCACAAATGCTTTGACCACCACCTCCATATCCACAAGCACCTCCAAATCCCCCACCACCATTGACATAACCACTGCCTCCTCCTTGCCTCCACTGCTAGATCTAGACTAAGCCTAGTTGATTGTGATTTTCCTGCCGTCTAGGTTATACCCATACTTAGGGTTTAGTCTGGTTTTATGGTAATTTAATTTAAGTTACTTTATGTTTAGTTTAGGGTGTAGGTTTGAGTTTAGTGTTTAGAATTTAGGTTTTAGGTTTATGCTTTTAGCATTTATGGTGGGGTTAGGGAAGAGGTTTTAGGGTTAGAGTTTATGGTTTAGGTTAGGGTTTTGGTGTGGATTTAGGTTTTTAGTTTGAGGGAGTTTTGGTTTGGTGGTATGGTGAGGATTTAGGATTTAGGGTTTAGGGTTTATGTTTTCTTTTTTAAGATTAAGTAAACAGATAGGTTTATGTTTTTTTAGTTTTTTTAGTTTATTTATTTTAGTTTATTTTATTTTTTATTTTTATTTAGCTTAGTTTATTTATTTTAGTTAATGTTTTTTAATTTTAATTTATTTTTTTAGGTTTAGGTTTATGTTAAGGTTTAGATTTTTTTAAGTTTAAGTTTTAATTACTAGAGATTTTAATTTTAAGGGGTTTTAGGTTTTCATTTTAGTATATACAATTTAGTTTAGGGCTTTTTAGACTATTTTATTTATTTTTTTTAGTTTATTTTAGGTTTAGATTTATTTTAGTTTAGAAGTTTAGGTTTAAGTTTATTTTAGGTTTAGGTGGTTTTAGTTTAGGTTTATTTAATTTTAGGTTTATTGTTTATTTTAGATTTTTTTATGTTGAATTTAGTTTTATTTTATTTTATCACATTTATGTTATTTTATTTTAGATTTAGTTTTATTTTATTTAGTTTTATTTTTTTAGTTTATTTTAGCTTTTTATTTATTTAATTTTAGTTTAATTTTTATTTATTTATTAATTTATTTTTCTAGGTTTAATTTTAGGTTTAGGTTTTAGTTTATGTTTTTTTTTTTATTATTTTATTTTATTTCTTTAGGTTTTATATTTATTTTATTTTATGTTTTATTTAGTTTATGTTTTATCTCTTTCTTTTATTATTTAGGTTTTATTTAAGGTTATTTTAGGTTTTATTTTAGGTTAGTTTAGTTTACTATTTATTTTATTTTATATATTTTTTTAAGTTTAGGTTTAGGTTTTATTTATTTTAGTTTAATTTATTTTAGTTTAGGTTTAGGTTTAATTTAGTTTTTTATTTTATTTTTATTTTTGGATAAATTATTATTTTTAGTTTAGGTTTTGTGTTTTATTTTATTTAGTTTTAGTTTATTTTCTGAGTAGTTTTTTTAATTTAGTTTTTTTATTTTATTTTATTAGGTTTATTTTATTTTATTTATTTTAATTTTATTTAAGTTTTTTTCTTAGGTTTATTTTATTTTAGTTTAGTTTATGTTTATTTATTTATTTTATTTATTATTTAAGGTTTAGTTTAAGTTTTATTTATTTATATTTTATTATTATTTTATTTAGGTTTAGGTTTTTTTATTTATTTTATTTTGGTTTAAGTTTTTAATTTTGGCCAGTTTAGGGTTTAGGGTATTTAGGTTTGCTGGGTTTGTGGCCTAATATTTTGGGTCAGGGTTTTTTTAGGGTTTAGTGGTTTAGTTCAGGGTCAGGTCACTATTAGGTCAGGGTAGGACTTATGGTTTAGGTGGCCTTTGTGGTCAGGGTTTCACCATTTAGGGTTTCAGATTTGTGTGATTCAGTGGTCTTTAGGGTTCCTATGGTTTTGGTAGGATAGGTTTTGGGCTCAGTGGTATAGTTCGTGGGCCAGGGCTCAGGTTTGGGGTTTTGTGGTTTTAGGTTTAGGAGTAGGGCCCAGTAGTTGGTCAGGTCAGTGAGGTTAGATCAGGTCAAGAGCCCAGTAGGGCCATAAGTGGCCTGGCCTTTTAGGCCTAGGGTCAGTGGTGGCCCATAGCCCAGGTCTGGGGTTTAGGTTAGTGGCCTGGGTAGATTCAGCATTGTGGAGATCAGTGGAGGTTTAGAGTTTTGGTTTTAGCCCAGTTTATTTTGTTTAGTTTAGAGTGGTTTTAGGGTTCAGTTTAGGTCAGGGTATCCTAGCTAGGTGATTAGTGGTAGGGTCAGGATCAGGTTAAAGTTTAGGTTAAGATTTTTTATTTTTTAAATTAGCTAAACCTATAGGTTTAGGTTTTTTTTAGTTTACTTAATTAATTTTTTATTTGTTTAAGTTTATTTTATTTTTTATTTTTAGTTAGGTTAATTTTTCATTTTTATTTATTTTATTTTATTAATTTATGTTTATTTTATTTGTTTTTTTATTTTATTTATTTAAGTTTAGTTTTTTATTTATTTTATTTAGGTTTATTTTATTTTATTTTTTTAGGTTTAGTTTTATTTTATTTGGTTTATTTAGTTTATTTATTTTTTTAGATTAAGTTTTAGGTTTTATATTTTTTAGTTTATTTTATAGGTTTATATTTATTAGGTTTATTTAGATTTAATTATATTTAGTTTAGATTTATTATAGGTTTAAGTTTAGGTTTTATTTTTTATTTATTTTTGGTTTATTTTTTAGGGTTAGGTTTTATTTAGTTTTTATTTTATTTTATTTTAGGAAGTAAGCTCCAAATCATATGTCTAATTAATTCAACCACTTAGTCAATTATGAATGCACACAATTTTAATGTAAAATGTGATTTTCCTTTACTAATCATATATACATATACATGTACAAAAGATATAGGCAAGTACGTGTTATTGTCAAACCATGGAAGTGAGGTAATCAAATGACCTCCTTGTGGCTAACTAAAGCCTCATATTCTCGGGATGTCCAGACTATATACTATCTTCTCTTGGACACACATGGATGTATACATAAATGAGGGAAAAAAACCATGCAAAGATTGTATATATATTTTTTTGAATCATTTATATATATGAATAAAATCTCTATCCAAATTCTAATGTTGAAAACATAAGAATGAAATCAAATGGGTATGTGTCATTAAACCAGTGAGGTAATCAAATGACCTCAAAAGCTCGTGTTCTGGGATGTCCAAACTATATACCATTACCATTCAACACATGAATAGAGGAAAGAAGAACTCAACATTCATACACTTAAGCTATAAGTGCAATTCTTATGTATTTATAACTAGCATCATAACACATATTATTATTCATTTATAAGCTTTTGAAAAATACATTTGGATTTAATAGTGATAATATCCATGCATATATTAAATTAAATCAACACATGTAAGCTTACATAAAGGAAATCCATTTTATTTAACTTGATTTTGAAAAGTTGGATACATAAATTCAAATGATATATAACATGATTGGAAAGAGGACGATAAAATATAAGCCTGTGATTCATTCAAGCAAACTAGTTCTTAAGGACAATCAAATCAAATAAGATTATTTAAAGCAAACTAAAGCTTTGTTGTTAATTACATTTTGTATTTGATTTGATTTAAAGTAGAGAAGAGAAATCATCACTTGTTATTTTAAACTCATTCCCACATTAGTGATTTCATTTAATTTACTGAAATGTAATTAAGCTACTTTTATGGGTTAATTAAGTTGAACTCTTAATTAGATGAATTAATTACCCTTACCTATGTCACCTTAAAGTAATTAACTAAATAATTATGAGCCAACATGATATGCATGGAAAGTAAACTTGCAATGATCCTAGGAAATAAATGGAGCCTAATGCAATTGGCTCATGATTAATAGCTAATTAGATTAATGGACTTAATTAATTACTCTTATGGTTTTCCCCCACATGTGGACTAACCATAATTTCATTAAACTCCTTTAGGTTATTAAACACCTAAAGATCTATCCCATGATTTAATTAATTAAGGTTTGATGTGATTATGATTTCAATTTGATTAAGTGATTTAACTAATTTGTTAAATTTTAATTAATTTCATTTTTGAAAAGGGAGAAATAAACTCAAGGAAAGGGGTCCCAACCCTATTCCTTAGTTCACTTACTATGGAATAATGATTAATAAACTTAATTAATAAATTTATTATTATTCATGGGATTAATTAATCATTAATTAACTCAAAAGAGTAGTTAAGGTTTAATTAGTCAATTTTCCTAATTAAGTGAGCAATAAATCACAAGAAAATCATGGGAGGTAGAGGTCATCCCATTAAATTAACCACCAAAATTTGGGATTAATTGCTCAAGTAATTAAGAAGTAAGTAAGAAAATTAAATATGTAATTAAACCTTAATTAAACTTTAATTACTATTCAAAATTAGTTAAGATCAAATTTAATTAATATATCCTCTAGAAAACCTTTAAAATGAGTATTTATTTGCATTCTATTATTTATCTATGAATTTTTATGATTTGTAGAAGTTTTAGCCATTAAAAATGATTAATTAAGCCAAATCCTATTGACGCCACATGGTGCGCTGATGCAACACGCTTTTCACGTGGCGCCGTGCAATTGGCTATTTAAAACTTTATCCTGTGTGGGTGGAGGATGTTTACTCATCCACCTTTCAATCTAAAATCGGATGGCTATGATTAATCCCATAGCTTAATCAGATTAAATCAGATCGATCTAGCGGGCGTAATCACAACCGTCCACTCTAATCATGTGGAACAGATGGTGCCTGATCTAACATCATGTGAGTGAGGGAGAATGGAGTCTATCTATAATTGATCACTTGATTCGAGCTTACTCGAACTAAGATCAACTCCAAAAGGATCCCACACCTTCATGACATCGATCGGAGGGGATCCAACAGTCAGGATCACACGAGATGCAAGTTTTCTTCAAAAAGCTCCAACCCATTTTGGCCTAAGGATCAATCTTGGAAACATACCTCACAAAGCTCTAGATCGGCAGCTTGAATGATTTGGGAAGCTTCATCTAGTGGAGATGATGCCTTGTTGAGTAGTAATTGGATCAATTCCTCGGTGTTTTCTCAGAAGGCCATGAAATAATGATTTGGAGCATAGCGTTGATCGAAGTCCCACCTATGGTGCTCGAGAAGCTTGGGAGATGATATGTTCTTGCTCGATGAGGCCTAGGGAAGGTTTGTATAAAGTTAATTTGAGTTTGATGGAAAATGGGAAGAAATGTGGTGTCATATTTGAGGGAATGATGTGAGAATGAGTTTGGAATGGCTCTAGTGGCTCAAGGCTAGGGCTCTTAGGAAATGATTTTGTGTGTGAGGGTGTATACCCCTTCATCTTGATGATGGATCGAAGTTTGGCTTCTAGTGGCCATCTTGCCATCTCAGGGAGTCATGGGTGGCAGGGAGGAGGTGAGTTAGCTCTTCTTGGTTGGTTGTGTGAGAAATCATGGGTGTCCTATGGATTTTGAATGCTCTAATGGGGAAGGTAAGGTGATTTCACCTCTCATGGGTCATGGACAACCCAAACACCCATTGTGCAAAGGTCCTAGAGCTAGGTAGACCATCGAGAGAGTACTAAGTGGCCAAGGAATCAAAATGACCACTTACATGGGTGATTTGTCTCATGTGATTCCCTTGACCCAAGAGTAGAATGATCATTTGGCATTGGATTTTATTTGGATAGTTTTGAAATGAGCCAAAAGTGGGTTAGCCCAAATTTCAAGTCAATTGGAGTTGATTTGGTTAGGTTTGGCTCAATTTGACTCATTTAGGTCAAATTGGGTTAGGTTGGGTCAAGTTGACCAATTGGTCAAATTGGGTCAAACCAAGGGTTTAGTCAAGTTAATATGATCATTTTGGATATCTGAGTTTAATTGGTTTGGTTTAGTTTGGCTTAGATTTTAGTTTAGCTCATTTGAATTCATTTGGGTCAAATTGGTTAAGTTGACTAATGTGACCAAATTAGACAAAATGGCTTAGGTTGGGTGTTAGTTTGGGTTTAGTTGACCAATTGAAGATGATTGTAGGCTTTGGTTTCAATTAATTTGTATTTGGTTTTGATTTACCAACTTGAACCTTTGATCAATTTGGCTAAGTAGGTCAATTGATTCAATTGGGTCCAATCATGGCTTTGGTCAAGTTCAACAATCAATTTAGAATGAACTTGAGACATTGGTTGCAATCAATTTGGTTTATATTTTATTTGAGAATTTTTTCTTTTAGGTCAATTTGGGTCAACTTGGGTCAAGAGGGCCAATTGGTTTGGTTTGACTCAATTGAAGGTCAAGTCATATTCAAATATTGATTTTGATTTGGTATGAATCATTGGTTTCAAGGATTTGGCTTAGGTTGCAATTTGGCTAGTTTGGGTTCATATGGTTAAGGTTGACTTGTCAAATGACCAAGTTGACTTGGTTTGACCTAATTTGTGATAATTGATCAACCTGGTGATCAACAATCATGATGGGAGGTTTTGATTGGTTCAATCCAAATTTGGGTAGGATTAGAACTTGTCTCAAATAGGTCAAATTGGCCACTTTGGGTCAAGTGGACCAATTGGGTTTAGTTGGTTTGATTTTTCATTGAGTTTGATTTAGTTGAGTTTATATATGGATTTGGGATTGATATATAAATTCAATTGTACTGGCTTGTTCAAATGGGTTTTGGTTCATTTGAACATTTCAAGTCAAAAGGGTTAAGTTGGGTTTGACTTGGGTTGATTTTGGTTTGGCTTGATGATTGTAGATTTCATTTATATTTGTGAATATGATTGAAGGTATGATTGATTCATGAGAAAATCAATTGAATTTGGGTTTTGAATGAAGGAATTTGGCTAAGTCCATGGAGTTGGGTCATGTGACTTAGTTTGATTTTGATTTGGTTTGATTTAAATTTAATGATTTAAATGTATATTTCATTTAAATTTGTGAAGATGATTGAAAATATGATTGATTTGTGAGAAAATAAATTGAGTTTGACATGAGTTGGATTAATATTTGGCTAACTCCATGGCATAGGTCATATGGCTTAAGAAGGGTTTGATTTAATTTTATTTAGTTTGATTTAGTTTTGATCATTTGAATGTAGATTTGATTAATATTTAGAAAGATGATTGAAGATATAAATTGATTATGAGAAAATCAATTAACTTTGAATTATTTTGGATTAAGATTTGGCTAAGTCCATGGGATAGGTCATATGGCTTAGGAAGGGTTTCAAGTTTGGATTTGATCATGGGCTTCAATCATTTGGTTCTGGAATTTGAATTTGGATTTGGATTTAAATTTGATGCTTGAATTGAATTTGAGGTTTGAGAAGGTGAACATGGATTGGATTTGGGTAGTTAATTATCCTAATAGCTAAGGCATAACCTAATCCTATGGTTAACCCTTCTAAGTATTTCAGCTTAGGTTAAGTGTTTACCTAATTATTAGAAGTATCTTATGACTAGGGAAGTCTTAGTCTCTAGAAGACTCCTAAGCCTAAGATGGAAAGATTGAATCTGTACTCCAAAAATGAGGTGAACAGGCCTTACGATCCATAGTGTTGCCCTTGGAGATTGATGATTGGAAGACCAAAGCCAAGTTTCACATTATAGACTTAGATACATCTTTCAACACTTTTCTTGGGAGGCCATGGATACATGAGAACAACATAGTTCTATCCTCTCTACATCAACATATGAAGTTCGTGAGAGCTGGGATCGTCTACTGTGTCAAAGGAGATCTCAAGCCATTTACAGTTCACAAGGTCAGTATATATGAGGATGGGGCTTACTACCTCCCTCAAAATCAACAAGTCTATTCACATGAACTTGGATAAACTTTAAAAATAAAAATAAAAATAAAAGAAAGAGAAAAGAAAAGAAAAGAAAGGGAAAATGAAAATAAAAAGAGAAAAAATAGACTTGGAGGAGGAAGTGGCCATTCAACCCACATTTTTACTCCATTCAACATATGGGTAGATGACCCCACCCACCAAGGCAAAGAGGAAGTTTTAGAGGTCTAGGGATGGAAAACTTTGCTTATTGGCCAAAGAAGATATGTCTACTACCGGGTACACTATCCATAGAGACTTAGAATCTAGTTCATAGGATGAGTCTTATATGGTAGTAGATTCCCTTGGAGGTGACACATGAGCCAAATAATGATGATGACCAGGCTCCAAAGCAAAGCATAAGTGTATCCCAATCTATATGTGAAACAGTTAGGCAACAGTTGGAAACCTTAGCTCTAACCCCACATTCCTCTAAAAAGCTGAGGGTTTGGTAGTTAAGGAAGCCTGCAAGCCATCCACAGGTTTGAAGACTCAGAGGTTTTTTCTGGGAGCATCATCCTCAAGTCAAGAAGTTGATGTAGAACTTGAGGATGATTTATATAAAGATTTAATAGAATTACCTTTCAATTGGTACTTGCCTTGTGTACATAATTGAGCAAAGAAAGGGTTAATCCCACATACCTGGTCAAAGTATAGCTCGGACTACTTTGAAAGAATAGAGAAGAACAAATGCATGAGCTATCAATCAAGACTAGGATTAGGATTCAGTACTGTGGGTCTAGTCGATAATGACAATTACTACTTAGTCATCACCAATCATTTGGAATCTGATAGGTTCCTTTCAAATCACATTAACTTGTTTGAGCAGCTATACTTAGAAACTTCAGATGATCTAGATGATTTTGAAGTCAAAGATGCACTGCCAGAGTTTGAAGAAGAGATCAAGTCAACCATTAAGGAGCTCAAGCAAATCAACTTAGTAACTGAAGAAGATCCACGCTCAACATAGATAAACTCTTTATTGAATGAAATTGAAACCAATGACTTAGTTAGGCTATTGACTGAGTTTAAAGATTACTTTGCATGGAGTTATGAAGAGATTCCTAGAATGGCTCTTGACGTAGCAGTCCATAAAGTAGCAATAGAGCCTACTGCTAACCCTATCATGCAAGCTCCTAGACGCATGTGATTAGACATAGAATAATAGGTCCTTTTCGAAGTCAAGAAACTAATTGATGTTGGCTTCATCGAAAAAAAAATACACCTTGCTTGACGTCATTCTAGTTAAGAAAAAGAATGACCAAATTCACATATGCATCAATTTTATTGATTTAAATAAGGCATGTCCAAAAAGATGAATTTCCAATACCAATCTAGGAGCTAATGGTAGACATTGTCTCATCTCATACAATCTTCTCTTTCATGGATGGCTCATCTAGATATAACATATAAAGATGGCCCCAAAGATGAAAGAAAAATTACTTTTAGAACCCCAATCAAAATATATTGTTATAAGGTCATGCCTTTCAGCTTAAAAATATTGCTGCTACATACCAGCAGACTATGACTCAAATCTTTGATGAAGTCATTCATCATCAAGTTGAGTGCTATATCGATGATCTCGTGGTCAAAAGTAGAAAAGGAAGACCATCTCTTTCACTTGAGAGTTTTTGAACAATTAAGACAATTTAACCTCAAAATGATCCCATTGAAGTGTCAGTAGAAATTCCTTGGGTTTATTGTTAACACCAAGGAATCAAAATTGATCGGAGAAGATCAAGGTGATATTAGAAATGCCACCCATAAAACTTTAACTCAACTTAGATTATTCCAATGATGGTTGGCATATCTAAGACACTTTATATCCAACTTATCGGAAAATTTCATCCATTCTTGTCTTGTCAAAAGTTCAAGTGGGGTGATAAGTGTGACCATATGCATTACCTAATGATTTCATCGATTCTAGCATCCCCTATCCTGGGCAAGCCACTCATACTTTACACTATTACATTAGAAAACTCCCTTGGTGCTTTATTGGCCCAAGCTAATGATGAAGGGAAGGAAAATGTGCTCTACTACCTTAACCATTGTCTAATCCCTGCTAAGGCTAATTATCCACCCATTGAGAAGCATTGCCTAGCTTTAATCTTTGCATCCAAAAAGCTACAGCACAACATGCTTCTTAATAAGGTGAACTTAATATATAAGATCAATCCAGTATAGTATCTCATGACGACATGACGTGTCCGGATGTTGGCATGACGGTCCATGATCCTCTAATTTGACATTACTTTCGTACTCCTTCATCCGGTGAAAGGACAAGCGCTAGCAAATTTCTTATTAGCACACCCACTTTCTGCTGATTCTCTGCTTAGTCATGATCTCCCTAATGAATAAATTATGAACTTGGTGGATACTAGAATTCACTATTGGGAGATGTACTTTGATCGTACGGCTTCTTCTCAAAAAAGAGAAGAACCATAATCTACTATTCTAGGAAAAGCAGGGGTAGGAATAGTTCTCTTAACTCTGGAGCATGATGTGATTAGATTCTCATATCATATTTCCAATCTTTGAACCAATAATGAAGCCAAATATGAGGCTCTGATTGCCAGTCTAGAGTTAGTCGTTAATCTAAGCATCTAAAATATCAAGATCTTGATTCTCTAGTTATCAAAATCATTTGGGTCTATAGGTTATAAAGCCCAAGCTCCATCACTACTACACCATGGGTTCTTGGCCCAAATCCAGAGGTTACCATTTCTAAGATTCCTCCTAGGAGAGAGCATAGCATGCTTTTAGCCAAACAAGGAGTTGGCATGTCTAGAGGATGAGTCCATTTTAATAAAGGTCCAAAATAGACAAGTATTATCCCTTATTGATATTGAAGTCATCAAAAAGTATTCTCTTGAAGGGGAGGTTACCATTTCTAAGAAGGCTGAGGAGTTAGATTGGAGGAAACCATTCATGGATTACCTAAATGAGGAAACTACTTGAGAAGTCCCAAGCCCATGATAAAGCAAAAGCACTTTCCTATGCTCTATGATGTATTATACCGGTCTTTTCATATGTTGTTACATTATTTAGACAAACATGAATCAAATAAGGTTATGATTGAAATTTTCAGGATTATGTGGAGCTAACCAATCCAATCTGAAGATGAAACCCAAGATCAAGAAACTAGGATACTACTAGTCATCGATGATTAGTGATTGCAAGGATATGGCTAGGTTGTACCACCATTATCAAGTACATGGTGTGGTCCTACACCAACCACCCAACATTCTACATCCTACATTAGCCTCATGGCCATTCGAGGGTTGGGGTACTGACATAGTGGGTTCGATTGATCCTCCTTCTTCCAAAATTCATCAATTCATCTTTTCTATTACTACTTTTCCAAATGGTCTAAGGAGATTGCTCAGAGGTCACAACTTAGCATGTGCTCTAATGTTTTAGGATTCATATCGTATATAGGTTTGGAGCACCTCGATGAATTATTTCTGATAATGGTATTACATTCAAGAGCACCAAGATCAACAAATTTTTCTAGAGACCCAGCATAGATTAGAGATATTATACCTTCAACTACCCAAGCATAAATTGCTTAATAGAAGTCTTTAACAACATTCTTATCCAAATACTTAAAAGACATTCGATAATAGTAAAAAATAGTGGCATAAAAAGTTAGTTGAAGCATTGTGGGCCAACCGCACCACATATAGAACTCAACTCTACTCATTTCTCCTTAGTGTATGGGTCAAATGTTCTACATTAGAGTCCAACTCCCATCACTAAGGATAGTGTTTCAAGATAATAAAGTAGAATGCTAAGTTATTGTTAGAAGAGCTTGAAGGTTTGAAGGAGAGGCACTCTGAGCATGCCAAAACCTCAAGTTGTACAAATCTGAAATGATTCAAGCTCACAACAAGTTGGTCCATCCTAGAGTTTTTCAGGTAGGAGAGTTTATTTTAGTTTTAAGGAGACTGATTGTTACCCGTCATTAGATGGGAGGCATGTTTGAACCCACTTGAGAAGGCTCTTTTGCCACAGAGAAGGCCTACCAAGGAGGATCTTATCAGCTTATTATTCATAAGGGAAAGCACCCAATGCTTCCAATCAATGGGCTCTACTTAAAGAAATAATATAAATCATGTTGTAAAATAATTATCATAATGAAAATTACATTTTGAATTCAATCTCTTCCATGTTAAAAGTATTCTTATTTGTGAATCGACCACAATGTGTTTAATGTAGGTGTAAGGAACCCGAGCGGCATCCTATTCATCATTTATAAAACACAAACACAAACTACACACAAACATATAAAATAAACACATATCTTTTATCTTGTGCTACTCTGAGTTGAGATAAGCGGTGGCACACTCAGTTGTTTAGGTGCTAATGTGCTACCCTGCTATTGTGTCACCCTAGTGGTCTTCTTTCTTTGGAGGATGTAAGTCTACTACTCTTTCCTTCCTTACTTGGCCACTACACATTGATGAGCTCCTAGTTAGTTTGGTAAACCTTAATGCATGGCTAGTAAGCTACCTCATGTTGGCTTTGTTTAAGAGGATAATGCATATACTCTTCTTGGATTAACCGTTGTTCACTAAGCGGGTCAAGTATATTTGAGGTTAGGATAAGTCCCCTAGTGGCTTCCCTCTTGCTTCAAGTTTAGTAGGTCAGTAGTTCCTGGTCTCCCAGTAGTACTCTTTGGGTCAAATGGCATCGCCCCATGATGATAATCGATGATATCCACTTGGAAAGTTGTAAGATTACACACTTTCTTTTAGATTGATCGTTGGACATCGGCACCATAGGTTGGTTGGTTCTCATTATCTTGAAAGATACACCACTCATGTGGATACATCTTTGGTTGGTTGGTTCTGCACCTTAGGATACACCACTCATGGCAGTTGTAAGTATTTATGCTTTGATTGAGTAGCCCACTATACACCTAAAGCTTTCTTTTTTAGAGCTCAGGATAATGCCCCAAACACCTCTTGTGGATATACTTGGATCACATCCTTTGTGACACCATTTAGATGCTACGGGTTACTAATGATTAGTTCTTTTTCAGTAACCACCCACGTGGTTGAGAATCCATCTATGGATGTGCATTTCCCTTGGTCTAGTAAATTTGAGATAGTCAAATTCGACATAACCCCTTCTCGTGTGTCCATAGCCAACAAGGTCCACACAAACATATAAACAAAATATATATTCACTTATGGATTAGGAGGACACCTTTAAACATACCTATTTCCAAGCAGGCATCCTATCTTAAGAGTATGTCAAAACTCCTATAAGAATCACGACTACTCTTGAGTTGATATAAGTTCCTACATTCACTTAGTAGTTGCCCCTAAGTCGGGTTATTGTTGTGCTACCAGTCCCGATGTTGTTCCCTACTTTAGAAGATGTAATTACCTGCCTTCTTCCTAGGTCGTTACACCAAAAGGCAAGGTTGGCTAGCTACCATGGCTAGACTATCCCTTTGGATTTGTAAATGCGAGATAGGCCAAGTCAATATAGCCCCTTCTCGGTGGATCCATGCATTGGCATGGTTCATAAATTAAATCTATTAAATTTTATTGAGCTCACATCCCCAGCAAATATGACCTTAATTTGAAAACAAACTATACTAAATAAACCATATCAAATCACACAAAATTAAGATAAAATTAATCTTGACTACTTTTAAGTTGACATAAGTCCCCAGCGACATTCACTCAGTAGTCACCCTAGGTCAGGTTTGATTTGTTGTGCATCCAACATGTCATCTAAGCAGTTGTTCCTCACTTTAGAAGATATAAGTCTGCTATGCCTTCTTCCTTGCACAACCATTGCACACCGAAAGGAAACCCCTTAGGTTGGCTAACTCTACCCCATAACTAGTAGACTATCCCTTTGGATTTGTAAACTAAGGATGGTATATATTCTCTTTATGTCGACAAGGTCCATACAATAACTCAAATTAAATTAAACCCAATTTGATTTTCTCTGGAGTTAAATTACACCCTTCTCCCCAGCGGAGCCCTAAATCATATATAAAAAAGTCAAGCAAACAAATTAAATTCAAAACTAACCTCCAATATGCAGCCAAATTAAACCAACTCCCCATTAGAGTAAAAATCAAAGAAATCCAACCAAACTCTTATTCCTAATAGATACATCCGCAAACAAATCTATGAAATCAAACTCAAATCCCAATCCCCAGTGGATAGCTAGAACCTGTTTCCTGAATAGAAGGGTCATATACCCGATCCCCAATAGACTCGAGCCCATATCTCTAGCAGATATGCCTCCACATCAATTAAAAAAATAAATTAAAGTCATTTCAATCTTAATCCCTGATGGATTAAAGATTCTTATCCCTAGCAATCTTCTTTCAACAAGTCATATAATCAAATCAAATTCAAACCTTATCGCTAGCAGATTTTCTTCAACTATGCCCTCAACATCCTCACATGTCATGTCCAATGCATGTGAGATCCCCTATCGGATCTCCCACCATGTCCTTGACATGGAATTCTCATCAAATCTTATTTCTTCTCTTATGAACACCTTTAAAACTTCAACTAAAAGCCTAACAATGTATTCATTCAAATTATATCATCTTAACATTATAATCAACATTTTATGATTTGCGATGGTGCAAGTTCAAACTAATTATACAACACCATGCTAAACAAATTATAGTGTGAATTAACACACTATATTATATTATAATATATAATGTTAAATTATAATTTTTTATAATATAATATATTGTCTAACATTACACCTCATTAGAATCACTTAAAATGAACAAATAACAAAATTTTCTCAAAAATATGAATAATGTTTATTTTGGATGCAAAAGTGTTATTTTTATTATTAGAAATGGTATAAAATACCATAATTTTGGTTCTTGGTGTGTGCCATGAATTTGGCTAAATTCTTCCATCCTTCAAATTAACATTTTGTGAGTTTTGATGTAATGTGTTATAACAAAAGTAAAACATACTAAAATGTACAATAACATTTAGTAACACACCACCACATTCATATATTTATGAAATTATATTGTTATGTACATTATATTTTAATATGCTTTCATATAATATATTATCTTACATTACACCTAATCACTTTAAGCAAAAAATTTATAAAATTTGGTTTGAAAAATGAACATTTATTTTGGATGCAAAATTCCATTCTTTTGAATAAATAAGACACCATAGCACACCCCCAATGATGTTCCCTAAAGCTTACCTTAAATTTGGCCAAATCTCATCATCTCAACCTATAAAGTAGTAATACACAATGGTATGCTATAATGCATGATGCTACACTATGTTATGGCATCCTATATTATAACACTATAACATAGTATATTATATTATATTGCATATCACATCAAAAGGGATTTCTTAAGATAAAAAATCATAAAATTAGTCTAAATAATAAAAAATTATATATTTTAATTGTATCACTTAAATATTTTAAATTGAAATAATATATGATGCCATGCTCTTCCTATTATGACTTTGGCCAAATTCACCATTTTAGTCTAAATCAACATTTTTATAAATAATGCTAGTGCAGGCTAGATTGCATGATTGTAAAATACTAAAAGAATTTAAAATGCACATAATAATATATTATCATATAAGATGTTATACTCAGGTAGAACATATAATATTTATTTTGAACAAAAAATCTTACTTTTTAGACTACAAGTAGCATAGCACACCTTTGATACTACAACCTAATTCCCACTTCAAATTTAACAAATTTCATCATCTAATTTATTAAATCAATATTTATATAATTTACATTAGTATAGACTATAGGGCACAATACCATAAAATACAAAAACATTTCAAAACAACCTATAACATCCAAAGACACATCATTACATGCTCAAATATATGATGGTACATTATACTATAATATATGGTATTATAATATGATCTTGGGTTAGGGTTTAGGGTATTCAAATCAATATTAGTTTAGGAAAAGTCTCTTGAAGACAATTTCTTTATCTACCATAACTATGTTAGGATTAGGTCATTCTTTAGATATACTCCTAATGACATTTTTATTCAAGGTTTAGGGTTTAGGGTATAGGGTTAGGGTTTATGGTTTATTTAGGGTTTAGGGTTATAAGTTTAGTATTTAAGGTTTATGATTTTAGGGTTTGAGGTTTAGGGTTTAGGGTTTAGGGTTTAGGGTTTTAGAGTTTAGAGTTTTGGGTTAGGGTTTAGAGTTTAGGGTTTAGAGTTTAGGGTTTGGGGTTTAGAGATTATGGTTTAGGGTTTAGTGTTAAGGTTTAGGTTTTAGGTTTAGGGATCCACCATCAGTTTCTCTAGTTCCCACACAATTCCATAAGATGGAGATCGGATCAACCATTCTTTAGTTCTAGTTCATCAAACCACCCACTGGTAGAATGATCGCCATCATATCCCGATCTCAGTCCACCCTTGTGTACTCACACTCCTCCTCCACCTTACCCCACTCACCACATATTCACCCTCCCCACCAGGACACAGCCTCCTCCACCTTCACCTCTCCTTCTAGGCCGAGCCCCATGGTGATGTTCTTGTCATCAGGTTCACCCATTCTTAGGCTTGGTTTAGGTTTAGGTTTAGGGTTAGTTTAGGGTTTAGGTTAGGGGTTTAGTTTAGGTTTGGGTTTAGGTTTCTTAGTTTTAGTTTAGGTTTTAGGTTTAGGGTTTTAGGTTTTAGGTTTAGGGTTTAGTTTATAGTTAGTTTAGTTTTTTTAGGTTTAAATTTTAGGTTTAGGTTTTAGTTTAGTTTAGTTTAGGTTTAGGTTTAGTTTAGGTTTATTTTTAGTTTAGTTTTAGGGTTTAGTTTTTTAGGTTAGTTATTTAGTTTAGTTTATAGTTTAGTTTTTAATTTAGTTAATTTAGGTTTAGTTTTAGTTTAGAATTTAGACTTGTATTTAGTTTAGGTTTTTTTAAATTTTAGGTTTATTTTAGTTTATTTTAGTTAGTTATTTAGTTTAATTTAGGTTTATTAGTTTAGGGTTTAAGTTTAGGGTTTAGTGTTTAGTTTTAGGTTAGTTTAGGGTTTAGGTTTAAGTTTATTATTTTTTTTTTGGGGTTTAGGTTTAGGTTTAGGGTTTTTTTTCTTAAATTAAGTGCAGGTTTAGTTTTATTTAGTTTATTTTTATTTATTTTATTATTTATTATATTAGGTTTATTTTTTATTTTATTTAGCTTAGTTTATTTAATTTACATTTATTAATTTTAATTTAGGTTTTTTATTTTATTTTATTTTTTAAGTTTAGGTTTAAGTTTATGTTTATTTTTTAGTTTAGTTTTATTTTTATTTTATTTTTTTAGGTTTAGGTTTTATTTTTTATTCATTAGATTAAGTTTAGGTTTTTATTTTATTTTTTAAGGTTTAGGTTTATTTTTAGTTTATTTTATTTTATTTAGTTTAGGTTTAGTTTAGGTTTAGTTTATTTTAGGTTTATTTATTTATTTTAGTTTTTTAGGTTTAGGTTTATTTCATATTGTTTATTTTATTTTTATTTTAGGTTTAGGTTTTTTTTTTGTTTAGGATTTAGGTTTTATTTTTTATTTATTTTAGGTGTTATTTTTAGGTTTATTTTTTAGGTTAAGGTTTTTATTTAGCTTTTATTTTATTTTATTTTATATTTATTTTACAACTAGTTTTTATTTTATTTAAGTTTTATTCTTAAGTTTATTTTATTTTTTAGTTTAGTTTAGGTTTGTATTTATTTTACTTTAGTTTATTTTTATTTTATTTTATTTTCTTTTTATGTTTAGGTTTAGGTTTTAGTTTAGGTTTTTTTTATTTTATCTTTTTATTTTATTTAGGTTTGGTTTTTTTATATATTTTATTATTATGTGTATTTTTTTAGTATTTTAGGGTTTAGGGTTTAGGGTTTAGGGTTTAGGGTTTGGGGTTTAGGGTTTAGGGTTTAGTGTTTAGGGTTGTAGGTTTTAATGTTTAAGGTTTAGGGTTTAGGGATTCAGGTTTTATGGTTTAGGATTTAGGGTTTAGGGTTTAGGTTTTAGGGTTTAGGGATTTTAGGGTTTAGGCTTAAGGTTTAGGGTTTAGGTTTTAGTTCAAGTTTAGGGTTTAAGGTTTTTTTTTTTTTTAATAGAGAACAAATTCAGATTCAACATTTCTTCTTTTCAATTTCATCAACCATGAATAGAGCAAATCAAAAACCTTATATAACTAGAATTGTCTCTTCTATAAAGACATTACATGATTAGATCATTTGTTCTTTTCTCAGTTCCCATCGAACCAGAGGCTTCTCAGTGGCGGGATACACCATCCCGATATCTCCCTCCGCCACCACCACAGTAACCTCATGCTCCTCGCCTCCATGACTGCTTTCAACCACCTCTCATCCACAGCACCTCTAGATCCCTCACTACCATTGCGATGACAACCACCTCCGCCTTCACCTCCACCGTCAGATCTAGACTGAGCTTGGTTGAAAGTTATTTTCCTTTTGTCAAAGTTTTGCCCATTCTTAGGATTTAGGTTTAAGTTTAGGTTTATTAGGTTTTAGGGTTTAGGTTTATTTTTAAATTTTTTAGTTACTTTAGGTTAGATATAGGGTTTAGGGTTAGGGTTTAGGGTTTAGTGTTAGGGTTTAAAGTTTATGGTTTAGGGCTTAGGGTATAAGTTTTAGTTTACGATTTAGGGTTCAGGGTTTCAAGTCTATTTTAATAGAGAATAAATTTATATTCAACATTTCTTCTTTTTGATTTCATCAACCAAATAACACACCAAGTTTTCTAAGACACAAGTGATGACATAGATCAAAAATGAGCACACATAGAGCATATCAAAAACCTTAGATAACTAGAACTGTCTCTACTATAAAGACATAGTTTTGTAATCAGTAGAATCGGATTGGCCATTCTTTAATTTCTCTAGTTTCCATCAGAATGACCCTAAGCTCTCAAGTATAAGTTTAGGGTTAGGTATAGGTTTAGGTTTATTAAGTTTTAGGGTCTAGGTTTATTTTTTAATTTATTTAGTTACTTTGGTTTAAATTTAAGGTTTGGCATTTAGGGTTTAGGGTTTATGGTTATGATTTAGAGTTTAGGATTTAGGGTTTAGGGTTTAAGGTTTAGGGTTTAAGGTTTTAGGGTTTATGCTTTTAGGGTTTAGGGTTTAGGGTTAGTGTTTTAGGTTTAGGGTTTAGGTTTAAGGTTTAGGGTTTAGGGTTTTTTATGATTTAGGGTTTAGGGTTTAGGGTTTAGGTTTAGGTATAAGTTTTAGTTTAAGATTTAGTGTTTAAGATTTAAGGTTTTTTAAAGATAGAATAAATTTAGATTCAACATTTTTTTCTTTTTGATTTCATCAACCAAATAACACAATAAGTTTTCTAAGGCACAAGTGGTGACATAGATAAGAAATGAGCACGCATAGTGTAAATAAAAAATCCTTGATAACTAGAACCATCTCTAATTTAAAGACATAAGTTTTAGGGTTTAGGGTTAGGTTTTAGGATTTAGGGTTTAGTGTTTAGGCTTTAGGATTTAGGGTTTTGAGGGTTTAGGGTTTAAGGTTAGCTTAGGGTTTGAGGTTAGTTTAGGGTTCAAGGTTTTTTTTTAACAAAGAACAAATTTAGATTTAACATTTCTTCTTCTTTATTTCATCAACCAAATAACACACCAAGTTTTTTAAGACACAAGCAATGACATAGATCAAAAATGAGAAAGCATATAGCAAATCAAAAACCATACATAACTAAAATAGTCTCTACTATAAAGACTTAATTCTATAAGCAGTAAATCAAATTGACTGTTCTTTAGTTTCTCTAGTTCCCATCAGAACCACCCCGACCTCTCGAGTAGAAGGATCCACCATCAGATAGGATCTCTCCCTCCTCTGCCACCATGACTGTAACCTCCATCACTCATCCCTCCTCCATAATGATGACTGCTCCTACTACCACCTCCATAATCACCACCTCCGCCTTTGCCTCCACCGCTAGATCTATACTGAGCCTCGTTGATGGTGAGGTTCCTACCGTCAAGGTTTTGTTCATTCTTAGGGTTTAGGTTTAGGTTTAGGTTTATTAGGATTTAGGGTTTAGGTTTATTTTTCAATTTATTTAGTTACTTTATGTTTAGGTTTAGGGTTTGGGGTTTAGGGTTTAGGGTTAGGGTTTAGGGTTAGGTTTTAAGGTTTATGGTTTAAGGTTTAGGGTTTTATGCTTTAAGTGTTTATGCTATTAGCATTTAGGGTTTAGGGTTTTTTAGGGTTGTAGGTTTAGGGTTTTTTAGGGTTGTAGGTTTAGGGTTTAGGGTTTAGGGTTTAGGGATTAGGAGAATTTTTTTTAAATAAAAAAATTAAGTTAATCGGTAGGTTTAGTTTATTTAGTTTATTTATTTATTTATTTTTGTTTATTTTATTTTATATTTTTATTTAGGTTTATTTTTTTTATTTTAGTTTATTTATTTTAAGTTTATTTATTTTAGTTTAGGCCTTTTATTTTTGTTTACTTTTTAGGTTTATGTTTATTATTTAGTTGAGTTTTATTTTTTTTTTGTTTTTTAGTTTTAGGTTTTATTTTTTATTTTTAGGTTTAAGTTTAGGTTTATATTTTATTTTGTTATGTTTAAGATTTATTTTTTTATTTTAGGTTTATTTTTAGGTTTTACTTTTTAATTTAGGTTTTGGTTTAGTTCTAGTTTATTTTTAATTTTATTTTATTTTTTTATTTAGGTTTAAGTTTATTTATTTATTTGATTTTTAGGATTTTTTAGTTTTGGTTTAGGTTTATGTTTTTAGGTTTTTAGGGTTTAGGATTTTAGGGTTTTGGGAATTTAGGGTTTAGGGTTAAGGATTAGGGTTTAGAGTTTAGGGTTTAGTATTTAGGCTTTACAGTTTTTAAGGTTTAAGGTTTAGGGTTTAGGATTTTAAGCTTTAGGGTTTAGTGTATAGTGTTGTAGGTTTTGGGTTCAGGGTTTAGGGTTTAGGGTTTAGGGTTAGTTTTAGGGTTTAGTTTTTAAGGTTAGGGTTTTTTATTTTTATTTTATTTTATTTTTTTAATTAATTAAATTAGTAGGTTTAAGTTTATTTAGTTTATTTTTATTTATTTTAGTTTAATTTATTTAAAATTTTTTATTTTGTTTTATTTTTATTTTTATTTAGTTTAGTTTATTTAATTAGTTTGGTTTTTTATTTTAGCTTATTTTATAGGTTTAGGTTTAGGTTTAGGTTTATTTTTTAGTTTAGTTTTATTTTTATTTTATTTTCTAGGTTTAGGTTTTATTTTTTTATTTCCAGGTTTAGGTTTCCATTTTTATTTTATTTTTTTAGGTTTAGGTTTTAGGTTTTAATTTTTTGTTTAGGTTTAGGTTTACTTTTAGTTTATTTTATTTTATTTAAGGTTTAAGTTTTATTTATTTTAGTTTGTTTATTTTTGTTTAGGTTTAGGTTTATTTTATTTCTATTTTAGTTTAGGTTTTTTTTTGAGTTTATTAGGTTTCATTGTCTATTCATTTTAGGTTTTATTCTTAGGTTTATTTTTAAAATTTAGGTTTTAATTTTATTTTATATTTTATTTTATTTTAGGTTTGTTTTATTTTTATTTTAGTTTTAGTTTTTATTTTTTTAGGTTTTATTTTTTTAGTTTAGTTTAGAGTTTTATTTATTTTCTTTTAGTTTAGTTTATTTTTATTTTATTTTCTTTTTATGTTTAGGGTTAGGTTTAGGTTTAGGTTTAGGTTTAGGTTTAGGTTTAGGTTTAGGTTTTAGTTTTGGTTTTTATTTTTTTTGCTCTTTTAAATTATTTAGGCTTAAGTTTTTTATTTATTTTATTTATAGGTTTTATTTAGTTTAGGTTTAGGTTTTTAGGTTTTTAGGGTTTAGGGTTAGTTCAGCATTTTGGATTTAGGGTTTGGGTTTAGGGTTTAGGGTTTAGGGTTTAGGTTTTATGGTATAAGGTTTAGTATTTAGGGTTTTTGGTTTTAGGGTTTAGGGTTTAGGGTTTAGGGTTTAGGTTTTAGGTCTACAGTTCAAGTTTTAATTTATGGCTTAGGGTTTTTGCTTTTTTTAATAGAGATCAACTTCAGATTCAACATATCTTCTTTTTGATTTCATCAACGAAGTAACACACTAAGATTTCTATGACAAACAATGACATAGATAAAAATGATGCATAGAAACAAATCTAGATAACTAGAATCGTCTCTTCTATAAAGACATAGTTCCATAAGCAATAGATCGGATCATCCGTTATTCAATTTTTTTCAATTCCCATCAAAACCACCCTGATCTTTCAAGTAGCAGGATACCATCATATCCTCGATCTCTCCCTCCACTACCACCACAACTGTAACCTCTGTCACTACTCCTGCTTCCAAAACCACCACTTCTTTGACCACCACCTCAATATCCACCAACACCTACAGATCCCCCACCACTACTGCGATAACCATCACTCGCCTCCATAGATCTAGCGACCCCTGATGTGATGTTCTGCATCAGGTTCACCCATTATTAGGGTTTAGGTTTTGGTTTAGTTTATTATTCTAGGGTTTAAGTTTATTTTTTAATTTATTTAGTTACTTTAGGTTTAGGTTTAGGGTTTGGGGTTTAGGGTTTAGGGTTTAGGGTTTACAGTTTAGGGTTTAGGGTATAGGGTTTTAAGGTTTATGCTTTTAGGGTTTAGGGTATAGGGTTTAGGGTTTAGGATAGTTTAAGGTTTAGGGTTTAGGGTTGTTTAGGGTTTAGGGTTGTAGGTTTACTGTCGTAAGTTTAAGGTTTAGGGTTTACGGTTTTTTTTAAAAAAAAATTAAACTAATTGGTAAGTTTATGCTTATTTAGTTAATTTAGTTTATTTCAAAATTATTTTAGTTTATTTTTATTTTTATTTTTATTTAGGTTTATTTTTAGTTTTTATTTAGTTTGGTTTATTTATTTTTGGATTATTTATTTTAGTTTAGGTTTTTTATTTTAGTTTATTTTGTAGGTTTAGGTTTAGGTTTATTTTTAGTTTAGATTTATTTTTATTTTATTTTTTAGGTTTAGGTTTTATTTTTAATTTTTAGGTTTAGGTTTAGGTTTTTATTTTATTTTTTTAGGTTTAGGTTTTATGTTTTTATTTTGGGTTTATTTTTAGGTTTTATTTTTTAGTTTTGGTTTAGGTTTACTTTAAGTTTATTTTATTTTGTTTAGCTTAGGGTTTAGGTTTAGTTTATTTTAGGTTTACGTTTAGGTTTAGTTTTTTTTTAGTTTAAGGTTATTTTACTTTTTTATTTGTAAGTTTATCTTTTAGGTTTAGGTTTTTATTTAGTTTTTATTTTATTTTATTTTAGGATTATTTTTTTTACTTTATTTGGGTTATTTATTTATATGTTTATTTTATTTTTTTAGTTTGGTTTATGTTTTCATTTATTTAATTTTATTTTAGTTTTAATTTTTTATTTTGTTTTATTTTTAGAGTTAGATTTAGGTTTAGGTTTTTTTATTTTAATTAGTTTTCTTTTATTTTATTTTATTTTTTTTATTTGGGTATAAGTTTTTTTATTTATTTTATTTTTAGGTTAAATTTAGTTTAGGTATAGGTTTTTAGGTTTTTAGATTTAGGATATAGGGTTTAGGGTTTAGGGTTTAGGGTATAGTGTTTAGGGTTTCGACTTTAGGATTTGGGGTTAAGGGTTTAGTGTTTATGGTTATAGGTTTTATGGTTTAGAGTTTAGGGTTTAGGGTTTAGGGTTTAGGGTTTTAGGGTTCAGGATTCACGGTTTAAGGTTGTAGGTTTAAGGTTTAGAGTTTAAGGTTTAGGGTTTAGGGTTTAGGGTTTTTTTATATTTTATATTTTATATTAATTAAGTATACTACTAGGTTAAAGTTTATTTAGTTTATTTTTTATTTTTATTTTGGTTTATTTTTATTTTTATTTAGTTTATATTTATTTATTTTAGTTTATTTTGTAGGTTTAGGTTTTGGATTAGGTTTATTTTTTAATTTAATTTAATTTTTATTTTATTTTTTTACTTCTAGGTTTTATTTTTTTATTTTTAGGTTAAGGTTTAGATTTCCATTTTATTTTCTTAGGTTTATTTTAGGTATTTTTTAGTTTAAGTTTAAGTTCATTTTTAGTTTATTTATTTTATTTAGTCTAGGTTTAGGTTTATGTTTAGTTTATTTTAGGTTTAGGTTTAGGTTTTATTTATTTTATTTTAGTTTATTCTAGTTTAGGTTTAAGTTTATTTTATGTTTATTTTAGGTTTTTGTTTTTTTTTTGTTTAGGGTTTAGGTTTTATTTTTTATTTAGTTTTTGAATTTTTTTTTAGGTTTAGGTTTTGATTTAGTTTTTATTTTATTTTATTTTAGGTTTATTTTATTTTTATTTTAGATTTAGTTTTTATTTTATTTAGGTTTTTTATTTTTTTGTTTAGTTTAGGTTTTTATTTATTTTATTTTAGTTTAGTTTTATTTTTTATTAATTATTTTCTTAGTTTTATGTTTAGGTTTTTATTTTATTTTATTTTATTTTTATTTAAGCTTATGTTTTTTGTATTTATTTTATTTTTAAATTTTATGTGGTTTAGGTTTAGGTTTTTAGCATTTTAGGGTTTAGGGTTAGTTGATGGTTTAGGGTTTAGGGTTTTAGTTTTAAGATTTAGGATTTAAAGTTTTAGGGTTTATGATTTAGGGTTTAGGGCTTAAGGTTTAGGGTTTTTAGGGTTTAAAGTTTAAGGTTTAGTGTTGACGATTTAGGTTTTGGGTCTAGGGATCGTGTTTTAGTTTAGGGTTTAGGGTTTTTGGATTCATTTTATATTAATAGAAAATAAATTCAGATTCAACATTTCTTCTTTTTTTATTTCATCAACCAAGTAATACACCAAGATTCTTATGACAAAAGTGATGACATAAATCCAAATGAGAACGCATAGAGCAAAACCAAAGACACAGTTCCATAAGCAACATATTAGATCGACCATTCTTTAGTTTCTCCAGTTCCCATGAACCACCGCACTTCTGGTAGGGATCCACCATCGGATCCGATCTCCCTCCCGCCACCACCATAATAATAACCTCCTCCTCCGCCTCCATAACCACCACTCAGGCCACCTCAGATTCACGGCACTCAGATTCTCCACCATAACCACTTTGCCTCCAACTTTGCCTCCACCGCCAGATCAAGACTGAGCCTGGTTGACGGTGGTGTTCTGCATCAAGGTTTTTCCCATTCTTAGGATTTAGGTTTAAGTTCAAGTTTATTAGGTTTTATGGTTTATGTTTATTTTTTAATTTATTTAGTTACTTTAGGTTTAGGTTTAGGGTTTGGGGTTTAGGGTTTAGGGTTTTGGGTTAGGGTTTAGGGTTTAGGGTCTAAGTTTAGGGTTTAGTGTTTAGGGTTTAGGGTTTAGGGTTTTATTCTTTTAATGTTTAGGGATTAGGTTTAGGGTTTATGGTTTAGGGTTTAGGGTTTAGGTTTAGGGTTTATTATATTTTAGGGTTGTAGGATTAGTGTTGTAGGTTTAGGGTTTAAGATTTAGGGTTAGTTTTATGGTTTAGGGTTTAAAGTTTAGGAGAATTTTTTAAAATAAAAAATTAAGTTAATTGATAGGTTTAGTTTATTTTGTTTATTTAGTTTGTTTTTTTATTTTTTTAGTTTATTTTAATTTTTATTTTTATCTAAGTTTATTTTTTATTTTTATTTTGTTTAGTTTATTTATTTTAGGTTTATTTATTTTAGTTTAGGTTTTTTAATTTATTTTATTTTTTAAGTTAAGGTTTAGATTTATGTTTATTTTTTAGTTGAGTTTTATTTTTATTTTGTTTTTTATGTTTAAGTTTTATTTTATATTTTAGGATTATTTTATTTTGTTAGGTTTAGGTTTTAGGTTTTATTTTAGGTTTATTTTTAGGTGTTATTTTTAATTTAGGTTTAGGTTTATTTTTTTATTTATGTTTAGGTTTTTTTATTTATTTGATTTTTATAGGTTTATTAAATTTAGGTTTAAGTTTTCAGGTTTTTTACGATTTAGGGTTTAAGGATTAAGGTTTTATGGTTTAGGATGTAGGGTTAGTTTTTAGGGTTTGAGGTTTAGTGTTTAGGCTTTATGGTTTAGGGTTTTTGGGGTGAAAGGTTTAGGATTTAGGGTTTATGGTTCTGGGTTTATGGTTTTCTCAGGGTTTAGGGTTTAGCAATAAGGTTTAGGGTTTTAAGGTTTAAGGTTTAGGGTTTAGGGTTCATGGTTTAGGGTTCAGGGTTTAAGGTTTAGGGTTAGGGTTAGTGTTAGGGTTTTGGGTTAGGGTTTTTTTATTTATTATTTTACTTTTTTTGAATTAAGTAAACTACTAGGTTTAGGTATATTTAGTTTATTTTTTATTTATTTTAGTTTATTTTATTTTTTATTTTTATCTCAATTTATTTTTATTTTTATTTGGTTTAGTTTATTTATTTTAGTTTATTTTTTAGGTTTAGGTTTAGGTTTATGTTTATTTTTTTAGTTTAGTTTTATTTTTATTTTATTTTTTAGGTTTAGGTTTTATTTTTTTATTTTGGTTTAGGTTTCGGCTTTTATTTTATATTTTTAAGTTTAGGTTTTAGGTTTATTTTTTGGTTTTATTTTTTTAGTTTAGGTTTTGTTTACTTTTAGTTTATTTTGTTTTCTTTAGTGTTTAGGATTAGGTTTAGGTTTTATTTATTTTAGTTTAGGCTTAGGTTTATTTTAGTTTTATTTTAGGGTTAGGATTTTTTTTGCCAAGGGTTTATTTTTTTTGTTTATTTATTTTTAAGTTTATATTATTTTTAGGTTTATTTTATAGGTTTAGGTTTTTATTTAGTTTTTATTTTATTTTATTTTATTTTTTGGTTTAGTTTTTTATTTTTAGGTTTTATTTTTTAGTTTAGTTTTATTGTTTTTATTTATTTTATTTTAGGTTAGGTTTAGGATTAAGTTTAGTTTTTTTATTTTAATTTATTTTTTTATTTTATTTAAGTTTAGTTTTATTTCTTTATTTTAATTTTAGGTTTTATTTAGTTTAGGTTTAGGTTTGTATGTTTTTAGGGATTAATGTTTAGGGTTTTGGGCTTAGGGTTTAGGGTTTTGGGTTTAGGGTTTGGGGTTTAGGGTTGTATGTTTCAGGGTTTATGGTTAGTTTTAAGGTTTAGGGTTTAGGGTTGGTTTTAGGGTTTAGGGTTTAGGATTTAGGGTTTGTGTTTTTTTTCATTTTTATTATTTAGGATTTAGAATTTAGGGTTTTTTAGGGTTTAGGGTTTAGGGCTTAGGGTTTAGGGTAGTAAGTTTAAGGTTTAGGGTTTGTTTTATGGTTTACGATTTAGTTTTTTAAAAAAAAAAGGAAGCAGTAGTTTAGGTTTATTGAAGTTATTTTTTATTTTAGTTTATTTTATTCTTAATTTTTATTTAGGTTATTTTTTATTTTTATTTTGTTTAGTTTATTTATTTTAAGTTTATTGATTTTAGTTTAGGTTTTTTATTTTAGTTTATTTTTTAAGTTTAGGTTTATGCTTATTCTTTAGTTTTAGTTTATTTTAATTTATTTAGGGTTTAAGTTTAGGGTTTAGGGTTACTGATTTAAGGTTTAGGGTTAGTTTAGGGTTTAGGGTTTAGGGTTTAGGTTTAGGTTTAAGGTTTATAGTTTTGTTTAGGTTTTAGGATTTATGGTTTAGGGTTGTATGTTTAGTGTTGTAGGTTTAGGATTTAAGGTTTAGGGTTAGTTTTAGGGTTTAGGGTTTAGGGTTTAGGGTTTAGGATTTAGGGTTTAGGTTTAGTGTTTTAGAGGTTTAGGTTTTGGTTTTATTTTAATTTTAATTTTATATAGGATTTTTTTAGGGTTTAAAGTTTAAGGCCTTTTAGGGTTTAAGGTTTATGGCCTTTTAGGGTTTAAGGTTTAGGTTTGTTGGTTTATAATTTAAGGTTTAGTGTTTAGTTTTTAAGGTTTAGGATTTAGGTTTATTTATTTATTTTATTTTAGGTTTTCATTTTAGGTTTCAATTTTAACTTTTTTTAGGGTTTAGGGTTTATAATTTAGGGAGTTGGTTTAGGGTTTAGGGTTTAAAGTTTAGGGTTTTTTTTGGGTTTAGGATTTAGGGTTTAGGTTTAGGTTTTTAGGTTTTTAGGGTTTAGGGTTAGTTGAGCATTTTGGATTTAGGGTTTGGGGTTTAGGGTTTAGGGTTTAGGGTTTAGGTTTTAGGGTATATGGTTTAGTCTTTAGGGTTTTTGGGTTTAATTTTTAGGGTTTAAGGTTTAGGTTTTAGGTCTACTGTTCAAGTTTTAGTTTATGGATTAGGGTTTTTGCTTTTTTTTAACAGAGATCAACTTTAGATACAACATATCTTCTTTTTGATTTCATCAACTAAGTAGCACACTAAGATTTTTATGACAAGCAATGAAATAGATAAAAAATGAGCACACATAGAGCAAAATCACAGAATAGAATCATTTATAAAGACATAGTTCCATAAGCAATAGATCGGATCAGCCGTTATTCAATTTTTTCAATTCCCATCAAAACCACCTCGATCTCTCGAGTAGCGGGATCCACCATCATATCCTCGATCTCTCCCTCCACTACCACCACAACTATAACCTCCGTCGCTGCTACTGCTTCCAAAACCACCACTTCTTTGACCACCACCTCAATATCCTCCAACACAGATCCCCACCACCCTTTCTAACCATTGCATTCGCCTCCATCGTCAGATCTAGACTGACCCTAATTGATGGTGATGTTCCTGTGATAAAGGTTATACCTATTATTAGGGTTAAGGTTTTGGTTTAGGTTTATTATGTTCTAGGGTATAAGTTTATTTTTTAATTTATTTAGTTACTTAAGGTTTAGGTTTAGGGTTTGGGATTTAGGGTTTAGGGTTTAGGATTTATGATTTAGGATTTAGGGTATAGGATTTTAGGGTTTATGCTTTTAGGGTTTAGGGTATAAGTTTTAGGGTTTAGGGTAGTTTAAGGTTTAGGGTTTAGGGTTGTAGGTTTAGTGTTGTAAGTTTAAGGTTTAGGTTTTAGGGTTAGTTTTAGGGTTTTGGGTTTTTTTTTTAAAAAAAATTAAATTAATTCGTAAGTTTATGCTTATTTAGTTTATTTCAAAATTATTTTAGTTTATTTTTATTTTTATTTTTATTTAGGTTTTTTAGTTTTTATTTAGTTTGGTTTATTTATTTTTGGATTATTTATTTTAGTTTAGGTTTTTTATTTTAGTTTACGTTTAAGTTTAGGTTTATTTTTTAGTTTAGTTTTATTTTTATTTTATTTTTTTAGGTTTAGGTTTTATTTTTTATTTTTAGGTTTTGGTTTAGGTTTTTATTTTATTTTTTTAGGTTTAGGTTTTAGGTTTTTATTTTGGGTTTTTTTTTAGGTTTTATTTTTTAGATTAGGTTTAAGTTTACTTTAAGTTTATTTTATTTTATTTAGCTTAGGGTTTAGGTTTAGTTTATTTTATGTTTATGTTTAGGTTTTATTTATTTTAGTTTAGGTTTATTTTATTTTGTTTATTTTAGGTTTAGATTTTTTTTAAGTTTAGGGTTTAGGTTTTACTTTTTAATTATTTGTAAGTTTATCTTTTAGGTTTAGGTTTTTATTTAGTTTTTATTTTATTTCATTTTAGGATTATTCTTTTTACTTTATGTTTAGTTTTTATTTTATTTGGTTATTTATTTATAAGTTTATTTTATTTTTTTAGTTTGGTTTATGTTTTCATTTATTTAATTTAATTTTAGTTTTTTATTTTATTTTTTTCTTTTTTTTTTATTTTAGAATTAGATTTATTTAGGTTTTGGGTTAGGTTTAGGTTTTTGTTTTAATTCAGGGTTTTCTTTTATTTCATTTTATTTATTTTATTTAGGTTTAAGTTTTTTTATTTATTTTATTTTTAACTTTTATTTAATTTAGGTATAGGTTTTTAGGTTTTTAGGGTTTAGGATTTAGGGATTAGGGTTTAGGGTTTCGGGTATAGTGTTTAGGGTTTTGAGTTTAGGATTTGGAGTTTAGGGTTTAGTATTTATGGTTATAGGTTTTATGGTTTAGAGTTTAGGGTTTAGGGTTTAGGGTTTAGGGTTTTAGGGTTTTGGATTCACGGTTTAGGGTTGTAGGTTTAAGGTTTAGGGTTTAGGGTTTAGGATTTAGGGTTTTTATATATTTTATATTTTATATTAATTAAGTATACTAGTAGGTTAAAGTTTATTTAGTTTATTTTTTATTTTTATTTTGGTTTATTTTTATTTTTATTTAGTTTTATTTATTTATTTTATATTTATTTATTTTAGTTTATTTTTTAGGTTTAGGTTTTGGATTAGGTTTATTTTTTAAATTATTTTTATTTTTATTTTATTTTTTTATTTTTTGATTTTATTTTTTATTTTTAGGTTAAGGTTTAGATTTCCATTTTATTTTCTTACATTTAGATTTTAGGTTTATTTTTAGGTATTTTTTTAGTTTAAGTTTAGGTTCATTTTTAGTTTATTTATTTTATATAGTCTAGGTTTAGGTTTACGTTTAGTTTTTTTAGGTTTAGGTTTAGGTTTTATTTATTTTATTTTAGTTTATTCTAGTTTAGGATTAAGATTATTTTATGTTTATTTTAGGTTTTTGTTTTTTTGGTTTAGGGTTTAGGTTTTGTTATTTATTTATTTTTTAGTTTATTTGTTAGGTTTAGGTTTTGATTTAGTTTTTATTTTATTTTAATTTAGGTTTATTTTATTTTTATTTTAGATTTAGTTATTATTTTATTTAGATTTTTCATTTTTTAGTTTAGTTTAGGTTTATATTTATTTTATTTTAGTTTAGTTTTTAATTTTTGATTAATTATTTTTTTAGTTTTAGGTTTAGGTTTTTAATTTATTTTATTTTATTTATTTATTTAAGCTTATGCATTTTGTATTTATTTTATTTTTAAATTTTATGTAATTTAGGTTTAGGTTTTTAGCATTTTAGGGTTTAGGGTTTAGGGTTTAGGGTTTAGGGTTAGTTGATGGTTTAGGGTTTAGGGTTTCAGGTTTAGGATTTAGGATTTAAAGTTTTAAGGTTTATGATTTAGGGTTTAGGGCTTAAGGTTTAGGGTTTTTAGGGTTTAAGGTTTAAGGTTTAGTGTTGATGATTTAGGTTTTAGGTCTAGGGATCGTGTTTTAGTTTAGGGTTTAGGGTTTTTGGTTTCATATTATATTAATAGAGAACAAATTCAGATTCAACATTTCTTCTTTTTTTATTTCATCAACCAAGTAATACACCAAGATTCTTATGACAAAGCGATGACATAAATAAAAAATGAGAACACATAGAAAAACCAAAGACACAATTCCATAAGCAACATATTAGATCCACCATTCTTGATTTCTCGGTTCTCATGAGGCACCTCTCGGTAGCGGGATCCACCATCGTCTCCCATGCCACCACCACATAATAACCTATCGCTCCTCCAGCCTCCATAACCACCGGATCGACCACCACCTCAGATCCACGGCACCTCAGTTCTCCACCATAGCTTGATAACCAACTTTGCCTCCACCACAGATCAAGGCCCGGTTGTGGTGTTCTGTCAAGGTTTTGCCCATTCTTAGGGTTTAGGTTTAAGTTCAAGTTTATTAGGTTTTAGGGTTTATGTTTATTTTTTAATTTATTTAGTTATTTTAGGTTTAGGTTTAGGGTTTGGGGTTTAGGGTTTAGGGTTTAGGGTTAGGGTTTAGGGTTTAGGGTTTAGGGTTTAGGGTTTAGGGTATAGGGTTTAGGGTTTTATGCTTTTAGGGTTTATGGTTTTAGGGTTTAGGGATTAAGTTTAGGGTTTATGGTTTTAGGGTTTAGGGTTTAGTGTTTTTTAGGGTTGTAGGTTTAGGGTTTAAGATTTAGGGTTAGTTTTAAGGTTTAGGGTTTAAAGTTTAGTAGAATTTTTTAAAAAAAATTAAGTTAATCGATGGGTTTAGTTTATTTTGTTTATTAAGTTTGTTTTTCTAGTTTTTTAAGTTTATTTTAATTTTTATTTTTATCTAAGTTTATTTTTTATTTTTATTTAGTTTAGTTTATTTATTTTAGGTTTATTTATTTTAGTTTAGGTTTTTTAATTTAGTTTAGTTTAGTTTTTAAGTTAAGGTTAATTTTTTAGTTGAGTTTTATTTTTATTTTGTTTTTTAGGTTTATATTTTATTTTATATTTTTAGGATTAGGTTTAGGTTTTCATTTTATTTTGTTAGGCTTAGGTTTTAGGTTTTTATTTTAGGTTTATTTTTAGGTTTTATTTTTTTAATTTAGGTTTAGGTTTATTTTTTAATTTATTTATGTTTAGGTTCTTTTATTTATTTGATTTTTAAAGGTTTATTAAATTTAGGTTTAGGTTTTCAGGTTTTTTAGGGTTTAGGGTTTAAGGATTAAGGTTTAGGGTTTAAGATGTAGGTTATAGGTTTAGGGTTTAGGTTTAGTTTAGTGTTTAGCTTTATGGTTTAGGGTTTGGGTTGAAAGTTTAGGATTTGGGTTTATATGGTTTCCTGGTTTAGGATTTTCTGTGGTTTAGGGTTTTAAGGTTTAAGGTTTAGTTTAGGGTTCATATTTAGGGTTGTGGTTTAGGGTTTTAGGGTTTAGGGTTTGGGTTAGGTTTTTTTATTTATTATTTTACTTTTTTTAATTAAGTAATCTACCAGTTTAGTATATTTAGTTTATTTTTATTTAGTTTATTTTATTTTTATTTTATCCTAATTTATTTTTATTTTATTTGGTTTTTATTTATTTTAGTTTATTTTTTTGTTTAGGTTTAGTTTACATTTATTTTCTAGTTTAGTTTTATTTATATTTTATTTTTAGGTTTAGGTTTTATTTTTTATTTTTAGATTTAGGTTTCAACTTTTATTTTATATTTTAGGTTTTAAGTTTAAGTTTATTTTTCATTTTATTTTTAGTTTACTTTCTTAATCTATTTTATTTTATTTGTGTTTAGATCTTTAGGTTTTATTTATTTTAGCTTTAGATTGGTTTATTTTATTTTTATTTTAGGGTTAGGATTTTTTGCCTAGGGTTTAGGTTTTGTTTATTTATCTTTTGCCTAGATTATTTAGGTTTATTTTAGTTTTATTTAGTTTTTATTATATTTTATTTTAGTTTAGTTTTATTTTATTTAGGTTTTTTATTTTAGTTTAGTTAAAGTTTTATTTATTTTATTTTAGTTTAGTTTATTTAGGTTTTAGGTTTAGTTTAGGTTTAGTTTTAGTTTTTTATTTTAATTTATCTTTATTTTATTTTAAGTTTAGGTTTTTTATTTATTTTATTTTAGGTTTATTTAGTTTAAGTTTATACTCAGATGTTTCATTAATGTTTGGGCTCTGCTTCAGGGTTTTAGCTTGGGGTTTAGGTTGGGGTTTGTCTGCAGTCACATGCCCGTGGTTTGTAGGATTAATCTAGGTTTAGGGTTTGTGGATTCAGTTTATGGGTTTTTCATTTTATTATTTCAGATTTAGAATTTAGTTTTAGGGTTTTAGGCTAGGTTTAGTGTTAACCTAGGGTTTAAAGTTTAGTGGTTTAGTGGTTTATTTTGTATTTCACGTTTAGTTTTTAAAAAAAACAAAAGTTTGATAGGTTTACATCAGTTATTTTATCTTAGTTTATTTTATTTTTAATTTTATTTAGGTTGTTTTATCTTTATCTTATTTATATTTTATCTTTAAGCCATTGATTTTAGTTTAGGTTTTATTTTAGTTTATTTTTAGGTTTAGGGCTTTAGCTCATGCTTATCCTTTAGTATTTTATTTTATCTTTTATTTTAGGGTAAAGCCTAGGGTTTAGCCATGTCAGCTCAGGAGGCTTGGGGTGGCCTAGTGCCTAGTGGGCTCAGGCCTAGTGGTCCCACCATTTATAGTTTACTGCTCAGTGGTTGTGCAGGCTTCTAGGTCAGGCCTGGGGCGTGAGGTCAGTTAGCCCAGGTTTAGCAGGTCTGGCCTGTGGTTTAGGGTTTAGGGTTTAGGCCTAAGCGTTTTGGGGTTTTTAACATAGTGGCTTTGGCTTTTTAATCATCTAATGTATAGGATTTTGAGCTCAGGGATCAAGGTTGTGGCCTAGGTTTGGCTCTGGTTTTTGTGGTTTAGTTTATGACCCAGTGGTTTCCTTTAGGCTCATATTTATAATTTGGCTTCAAAGGTTTAGTTTTAAGGTTTAGGATTTGTGTTTATTTATTTATTTTATTTTAGGTTTTATTTCATTTAGGTTTCAATTTTAGCTTTTGTGGTTTGTACTATTTCAGGTTTATGGTTTTGTGGTTTAGAGTTTTTCTAGTTTGGGATTTTATTTAAAGTGATTAGGGTTCAGCATTTAGGGTTTAATTTTGGGTTTAGGCTCTGGGATCATGGTTTTGTGGCTTCAGTTTAGCCGTTTAGGGGTTTTAGGGTTTTTAGTGTTTTCAGTGGTTTTAAATTTTAGGTTTAGCTTTCCCAAGTTTTTTATTTAATGTTTAGGGTTTAAGTTTAAGATTCAACATTTTAACCTTTTTTATTTAGTTTATTTTTATTTCTATTAATTTTATTTTTATATTTTTACTTATTTTTTAATTTTATTTACTTTAGATTTATTTTATTTAAGTTTTTATTTTATTTTATTTTTTTGGCTTAGTTTAGGTTTAGTTTATGTTTAATTTTATTTTATTTTAGGTTTGTGCTTAGTTTAATTTTAGGTTTTGTTGTTTAGCATTTATGATTTGTGGTAGGTTTTAGGTTTTTAGGGTTTTTTTTTTTAAATTAATGAAACCAATCAGTTTTAGTTTAATTTATTTTATTTTATTTTAATTTATTTTATTTTTATTTTTACTTAGTTTAGTTTACTTTTTTTAGGTTTACTTATTTTAGGTTTATTTATTTTAGGTTTACTTATTTAAGTTTAGGTTTTTTATTTTAGTTAATTTTTTTGGTTTAGGTTAAAGTCTATGTTTATTCTTTAGTTTAGTTTTATTTTTATTTTATTTTTTAGGTTTAGGTTTTTTTAGGTTTAGATTTTTATTTTATTTTTTAAGTTTATGTTTTATGAGTTTATTTTAGAATTATTTTTGTTTTATTTTAGTTTCTAGTTTAGTTTATTCTTAAGTTTATTTTTTTTATTTTAGTTTAGGTTTAGCTCTTCTTTATGTTTAGGTTTTGTTTATTTTTGTTTTTAATTTATTTTAGGTTTAGTTAAGTTATATTTTGGTTTAATTTTATTTTTTTATTATTTTAATAGGTTTTATTTAGTTTAGGTAGTTTTATTTTTTATTTGTTTTAAGTTTATCTTTAGGTTTAAGTTTTTTTTATTATTTTATTTTATTTTAGGATCATTTTTTTATTTTACGCCTAGTTTTAATTTATCCAAGTTTTATATTCTTAAGTTTATTTTATTTTTAGTTTTGTCATGTTTTTTATTTATTTTATTATAATTTATTTTTTATTATTTTATTTTTTTTTTGTGAACAGGTTTAGTTTTAATTTAGGTCTTTAATTTATGTTTTAATTTTTTTATCTTAATTTTTTATTTTCTTATATCTTAGTTTTATTTAACTAGGTTTTAAGCTCTTTAGGGCTCACGATTGAGGCCTTTAGGGTTTCAGGTTTCAGGGTCTAAGATCCAGGGAGTCAGGGTTTCAGCCTCAGGCCCAGTTTGGGGCCTGTGGCCCAGGGCCTCAGCCCAGGGCCTCTAGGGCCAGATCAGCTCGGCCTGTGGCCCAAAACATGCTGGCCCCAGTCAGCCAGGCCCAGGCCCAGGGTCGAGGTCCATCAGGCCTCCTGGGCCTGGGCCAGTATCAGCGTCAACCCAAGCCCAGGTCAGTCCCGTGTCCTCCATGCCCAGGGCTAGACCCAGTCTTGGCCCCAGTGGCTCAGCCTGGGCCAGGCCCAGGATCTTGGGTCACCCAGGGCCCAGTGGCTCAGCCTTAGGGCCAGGCCCAGTCTGGTCAGGCCTGTGGCCTGTGGGTCTTTGGCCCAGGGCCTGGGCCCAATCTTAGATCACGTCAGCCATGGCCTGTGGGCCTGTGGGCCCAGGCTCAGAGCCCAGGTCAGGCTTAGGATCCAGGTCAAGCCCAGTGGTCTTTGGCCTAGGGCTAGAACCCAGTGGCCTAGGTGAGGTAGGGCCTGTCAGGGTTTTATCTTTATCTTTTAAAAAAAACCAAGCAAACCAGTGTATGTATTTAGTTTATTTTATTTATCTTTAGGTTATTTTATTGTCCATCTTGATTTAAGCTTTATTTTATGTTTATTTAGTTTAGTTTATTTATCTTTCAAAAAACAATTAGTTTATGTTTTATCTTAGTTTTCTAGGTTTAGGTTTAGGTTTAGGTCCATTTTTAGGTTAGTTTATTTTAATTTTATTTTAAGTTTAGGTTTTTTTATTTATTTATAGGGTTTAGGTTTTATTTTATTTTTAAGTTTAAGTTTTATATTTTATTTTAAGTTTTTTGTTTAGTTATAACCTATTTTAGTTTATTTTCTTTATTTAGTTTAGGTTTAGGTTTATTTAGTTTAGGTTTAGGCTTTATTTATTTTAGTTTAGTTTATTTTATTGTAGGTTTAGTTTACATCAATCATTTTTTGGTTTAGATTTTTTTTAGTTTAGGGTTTAGGTTTTATTTCTTTATTTTAGGTCTTATTTTAGGTTTAGTTTTGTTTAATTTTATTTAATCTTATTATATTTATTTTATTTTAATCTTATGTTTAGTTTTATATTTAGGTTTTTAGTTTAGTTTAGATTTTATTTATTTATTATAGTTTAGTTTTATTTTATTTTATCTTTATATTTAAGCTTCAGGTTTAGATTAAGCTTTAGTTTTGGTTTATGTCTTATATTAGTTTGTTTCTTTATCTATTTTGGTTTTCTTATTTTCATTTTTTTAGGATTTATCTTTAAGTCAGGCTCAGCCTTTTAGGGCTCACAGCCTATGGCCCAAAGCTGGGGTGGCTTGCCTTTGTGGTCCGTGTCAAGGCCTTGTGGCCCAGGTGGCCCAGGGTCAGGGCTCAGGGCCTAGGGCCTGAGGGCCTGGCCCAGGGTCAGCATCTAGCCTGTGGCCTGTGGCTCAGGGCCTGCCTTGTGCTCAGTGGTCCACGCTTTAGCCTAGTGGCAGCCTTTAGTTTAGTCTTTGTTTTATTTCTTTAAGCCCAGGTCAGGCCTTAGCTTTATGTTTTATCTTTATTTATCTTTATTTAATCTTGGTTAGTTTATCTGATTTATCTTATTTAGGTCTTGGTTTAGCCTTTCTAGGACTCAGGTCACCAGGGTCAAGGCCTGGCACTGAGGGTCTGTGGCCTAGGGCTCATGATCTTGTTTTATTTTTGGCCTAGCCAGACTTGGGTCCCGTGCCCAGGGGTCCGTGCCTATTTAGGGTCTGGGGAGTGTGGCCCAGGATAGGGTCCAATGCCTAGGTTTCGGTTTAGGTTTAGGGTTTAGCTCAGGTTTTATTTAAGTTTATTTTTAGGTTTAGGTTTTGGTTTATTTTTATTTTTTTAGTTTAGTTTTATTTTTTTATTTTTATTTTAGGTTTATTTTATTTACTTTAGGATCAGTTTTAATTTTATCTTTTTCAATTTAGATTTTAGGTACTTATTTTATGTTTATATTTTTAGTTTTTTTTAGTTCAAGTTTAGGTTTATTTTTAGTTTATTTTATTTAATTTAGTTTAGGGTTTAGGTTTGGATTATTTTAGGTTTAGGTTTTATTTATTTTAGTTTAGTTTATTTTAGTTTAGGTTTAGGTTTATTTTATTTTGTTTATTTTATTTTTATGTTAGGTTTAGGTTTTTTTACTTTAAGGTTTAGGATTTATTTTTTTATTTATTTTTTGGTTTTATTTTTAGCTTTATTTTTTAAGTTTTTATTTAATTTTTATTTTATTTTAATTTAAGTTTATTTTTTATTTATTTTATTTTTACTTTACATTTAGTCTTATTTTTATTTAAGTTTTTTATTCTAAGATTTATTTTATTTTTTTAGTTTAGTTTAGGTTTTAGTTTATTTTATTTGAATTAATTTTAGTTTTATTTTAAATTTAACTTTTAGTTTAAGTTTTTATTTTATTTTATTTTTTTATTTTATTTAGGTTTAGGCTTATTTATTTATTTTATTTTTATGTTTTAATCTGTTGCTTAGGTTTAGGTTTTTTAGGGTTTAAGGCTCAGGGTTTGTGGCTCAGTGGTTTGTGGCTCAGTGTTGTGGCCTAGGTCAGTGTTGGGGTTGAGGGTCAGTTGGGTTTATAGCCAGGTAACGATGTGGCTTGCTGGGTATTTGCCTGGGTGGTTGCCTAGGGTTTAGGTTTAGGGTCAGGGTTTAAGATTTAGGGTTTTGGTCAGATTTACTGGTTGCCTTTTATCTTTTTGGATTTAGGGTCAGGCTGCCTAAGGCCTAGTGTTTAAGGCCTGTCTTTTAGTAGGGTAGGTTTACTGCCAGGGTTTTAATTAATTAATTATTATTATTATTATTTAATTAAACAAATAAGTTTAGGTTTATTTAGTTTTATTTATTTATTTATGATTTATTTTGATTTAGGTTTATTTTATTTATATTTAGTTCAAATTTATTTTAGGTTTATCCATTTCAGTTTAGGATATTATTTTAGTTTATTTTGGTGGGTAGGTTTAAGTTTATTTTTTAGTTTAGTTTTATTTTTATTTTATTTTTGAGTTTAGTGTTATTTTTATTTTTAGGTTTATCTTTAGGTTTTTATTTTTATTTTTTTGAGGTTTAGATTTTAGGTTTTTATTTTAGGTTTATTTTAGGTTTATTTTTAGGTTTAGGGTTTAGGTTTTATGTTAGGATTTAAGATTTTTGGATTTTTTTAACAAAGAACAAATTCAACTTCAACATTTCTTCTTTTTGATTTTAACAACCATGTAACACACTAAATTTTAGTTTTTTTTTCTTTTTTGGATTAGTTTAAATTTTTTATTTTTAGGTCTAGGTTTAGGTTTTTCTTTTATTTTTCATGTTTAGGTTTTAGGTTATATTTTAGGTTTTATTTTAGTTTAGGTTTAGATTTATTTTTAGTTTATTTTATTTTATTTAGTTTTTGTTTACGTTTAGGTCTAGTTTATTATAGGTTTAGGCTTAGGTTTTATTTATTTTAGTTTTGTTTATTTTTGTTTAGGTTTAGGTTTACTTTATTTTTATTTTAGGATTAGGTTTTTTTCAGTTTAGGTTTTATTTTTATTTTATTTTTATTGTAGTTTTAGTTTTTACTTTATTTAGATTTTTTATTTTTTTAGTTTAATTTAGGTTTTTAGTTATTTCATTTTAGTTTAGTTTTTTTCATTTTGGTTTAAGTTTAGGTTTTGGTTTTGGTTTTAGTTTATGTTTTTATTTTATTTTATTTTTTTATTTTATTTTAGATTAGGTTTTTTTATTTAGTTTATTTTTAGGTTTCATTTAGTGTAGGTTTACTTTTAAGCTTTTTAGGGTTTAGGGTTTGGAGTTTGGGGTTTAAGGTTTAGGGTTTAGTATTTTTTTTGGGTTTAGGGTTTAGGCTGTAGGATTTAGGGTGTAGGTTTTAGGTTTAGGGTTCAGGTTTTAGTTTAGAGTTTGGGGTTTTTAGTTTTTTTTTTACAAAGAACAAAGTGAGATTCAACATTTCTTCTTTTCGATTTCATCAACCAAGTAACACACTAAGTTTTCTAAGACACAAGCGATGACATAGATCAAAATTGAGCATGCATAAAGCAAATAAAAAAGTAGATAACTAGAACTGTCTCTACTTTGAAGACATAGTTCCATAAGCAGCAGATCGGATCGACCGTTCTTCAATTTTTCCAGTTCCCATCAGAACCCCCTTGGCCTCTCGAGTGGCAAGTCCACCATCATATCCTCCATCTCTCCTTCTAACACAACCATGGTGGTAACCTTCATCGCTCCTCTCGCCTCCATAACCACCACTGCTCCGATCACCACCTCCATATCCAGAAGCTCTAGATCCCCCACCACCACTATGATAATCGTTGCCTCCGCCTTTGACTCCATCGCCAGATCTATACTGAGCCTAGTTGATGGTAATGTTCCTGATCCAAGGTTATTCTCATTCATAGGGCTTAGGTTTAGGTTCAGGTTTATTAGGATATAGGGTTTTGGTTTACTTTTTAATTTATTTAGTTACTTTAGGTTTAGGTTTAGGGTTTGGGTTTTAGGGTTAGGGTTTAAGGTTTAGGGTTCGAGGTTTATAGTTTTAGGTTTTAGAGTTTATGATTTTAGGGTTTAGGGTTTAGGGTTTAGGATTTAAGGTTAGGGTTTAGGGTTGTAGGTTGTATGTTTAGAGTTTAGGGTTTAGGGTTTAGGATTTTTGGTTTGTGGTTTTTTTTAAATTAAGTAAATCATAGGTTTAAGTTTATTTAGTTTATTTTTATTTATTTTAGGTTTATTTTATTTATTTTAATTTATTTATTTTAGGTTTTATTTAGGTTTTTATTTTAGTTTACTTTTTAGGTTTCGGTTTAGGTTTAAGTTTATTTTTTAGTTGAGTTTTTTTATTTTATTTTTTAGGTTTAAATTTTATTTTTAATTTTAGGTTTAGGTTTAGGTTTTTATTTTATTTTTTTTAGGTTTAGGTTTTAGGTTTTTATTTTAGGTTTATTTTTAAGCTTTATTTTTTAGTTTAGGTTTAGGTTTAGGTTTAGTTTATTTTAGGTTTATGATTAGGTTTTATTTATTTTAGTTTTGTTTTATTTGAGTTTATGTTTAAGTTTATTTTATTTTTTATTTTAGGTTAGGTTTTTTTAGTTAAGGGTTTAGGTTTTATTTTTTATTTATTTTTAGGTTTATTTTTTAGTTTAGGTTTTTATTTTAAGGTTTTATTTTATTTAGGTATGGTTTTTTTATATTTTTATTTTTAGCTTTTTATTTTTAGGTTTTTAGGGTGTAGGGTTTATGGTTTATGGTTTAGGGTTTAGGGTTTTAGGTTTTAGGGTTTTAGGGTTTATGGTTTTAGGGTTTAGGGTTTTAGGGTTTATGGTTTATGGTTTGGGTTTAGGGTTTAGAGTTTAGTGTTTAGGCTTTAGAGGTTTAGGTTTTTAGGGTTTAAGGTTAGCTTATGGTTTAGGATTTATTTATTTTAGTTTATTTTATTTTTTATTTTTGTTTATGTTTTTTTATTTCACTTTATTTTAAGTTTATTTATTTTAGTTTTTGGTTTTTTATTTTAGTTTATTTCTAAAGTTTAGGTTTAGGTTTAGGTTTAGGTTTATTTATTAGTTTAGTTTTATTTTTATTTTATTTTTAGGTTTCAGTTTAATTTTTTATTTTTAGGTTTAGGTTTAGGTTTTTATTATATTTTTTTTAAGTTTTGGTTTTATTTTGATTTAATTTAAGTCTTATTTTTTAATTTAGGTTTAGGTTTATTTTTAGTTTATTTTATTTTATTTAGTTTAGGTTTAGGTTTAGGTTTAGTTTATTTGATATTTAGGATTAGTTTTATTTATTTTAGTTTATTTTATTTTTTTAGTCACAGGTTTAGGTTTATTTTATTTTAGGTTTAGGGTTTTTTTAGTTTAGGGCTTGGGTTTTATTTTTTAGGTTTTATTTTTAGGTTTATTTTTAGGTTTATTTTTTAGGTTTAAGTTTTTATTTAGTTTCTTATTTTATTCTCGTATATTTTTTTATTTTAAGTTAGTTTTATTATTATATTTAGTTTTATTCTTAGGATTATTTTATTTTTTTTTATTTTAGTTTTGGTTTTTATTTATTTTATTTAGTTTATTTTTATTGGATTATTTTATTTTATTTTTAGGCTTAGGTTTAGGTTTTAGTTTAGGTTTTTATCTTATTTTATTTTTAATTTTATCTATGTTTAGGTTTTTTATATATTTCATTTTTAAGTTTTAAGGTTTTTAGCATCTAGGGTTTAGGGTTTAGGGTTTAGGGTTTAGGGTTTAGCATTTTAGAGTTTAGGGTTTTAGGGTTTAGGGTTTAGGGGTTTTATGGTATAGTATTTAAGGTTTAGGGTTTAGGGTTTAGGGTTAGCTTAGGGTTTAGGATTTTTTTATAAAATTAAGTAAACCAGTATGTTTTGGTTTATTTAATTTATTTTTTATTTATTTCAGCTTATTTTATTTTTATGTTTATTTATGTTTCTTTTTTATTCTTATTTATAATTTATTTTATTTTTTAATTTTTTTTTAGGTTTGGGTTTTTTTTAGTTTTTAGTTTTTTGTTTTTATTTAGTTTGGGTTTTGGTTTTTAGGTTTTTAGGTGTCAAGTTTATGGTTTAGGGTTTAGGGTTTAGGGTTTAGTGTTTAGGCTTTAGGGTTTAGGGTTTTAATAGTTACTAATTTAGAGTTTAGAGTTAGCTTACGGTGTAGGGTTTATTTATTTTAGCTTACTAATTTATTTTTATTAATGTTTATTTTTTATTTATATTTAGTATTGTTTATTTATTTAAGGTTTATTTATTTTAGTTTAGGTTTTTTATTATAGTTTGTTTTCTGAGCTTAGGTTTAGGTTTAGGTTTATTTTTAGTTGAGTTTTGTTTTATTTTATTTTTTAGGTTTAGGTTTTATTTTTTTATTAGGTTTTGCTTTTAATTTATTTTTTATGTTTAGCTCTTAGGTTTTATTTTACATTTATTTTTTGGTTTTATTTCTTAGTTTAGGTTTAGAATTATTTTAGTTTATTTTATTTTATTCATTTTTGTTTAATTTATTTAGTTTAGGTTTACGCTTTATTTTATGTTATTTGTTTTATTTTATTTTAGGTTTATGTTTTATTTTTAGTTTAGGTTTTAGGTTTTAATTTTTTTCTAATTTTGGGTTTATTTTAGATTTATTTTGTTTTATTTAGCTTTTTATTCCTTATGTTTTTTTTATTATCCTAGTTTGGGCCTAAGCTTTATCTTATCTTATCTTTAGTCTTAGCCTTTAGGTCCAAGCCTTTATTTCTAGTTTTATCTTATTATATCTTACTGAATTACCTAGATTCCAGGCCTTACTTTATATTTAGTTTAGGTTTATGTTTTAGGTTTTAGGGTTTAGGGTTTAGCATTTTAGGGTTTTGAGTTTGGGTTTGTTTTAGCATTTCTTACTATTTTGTACTTAGGTTTATGCTTTAGGGTTTAATGTTTAGGTTTAAGGTTTAGGGTCATAGGGTTTAGGGGTTTAGGTCAGTTTAGGGTTTAGGGTTTAGTTTTTAGAGTGGGTTTAGGGTTGGGTTTAGGGTTTAGTGGTTTAGGAGTTTAGGGTTTAGGGTTTAGGGTTTAGGGGTTTAGGGTTTAATGTTTAGCCTGAGGTTTAGGGTTTTAGGGTTTGGTTAGCTTATGGTTTAGATTTATTTATTTTAGTTTATTTTATTTTTTTATTTTATTTATGTTTGTTTTTATTTTAATTTATTTTAAGTTAATTTATGTTTGGTTTTTATTTTAGTTTATTTTTAAAGCAGTTTAGGTTTAGGTTTAGGTTTATTTATTAGTTTAGTTTTTTATTTTATTTTAGGTTTCAGTTTAATTTTTTATTTTAGGTTTAGGTTTAGGTTTTATTATATTTTTTTTAGGTTTTTGGTTTTATTTTAGATTTAGTTTTAGGTAATATTTTTTAATTTAAGTTTAGGTTTATTTTTAGTTTATTTTATTTTATTTAGTTTAGGTTTAGGTTTAGGTTTAGTTTATTTAAGGTTTAGGATTAGGTTTTAATTATTTTAGTTTATTTTATTTTACTTTATGTCTAGGTTTAGGTTTATTTTTATTTTAGGTTTAGGGTTTTGTTTAGTTTTGGGTTTAGGTTTTATATTTTAGGTTTTATTTTTAGGTTTATTTTTTAGGTTTAGGTTTTTTTTTAGTTTCTTTTATTTTATTTTATGTTTATTTAATTTTTATTTTAAGTTATTGTTTATTATATTTAATTTTTTATTCTTAGGTTTATTTTATTTTATTTTTAGTTTAGTTTTGGTTTTTATTTATTTTATTTAGTTTATTTTTATTAGATTATTTTAGTTTATTTTTAGGCTTAGGTTTAAGTTTTAGTTTAGGTTTTTATCTTATTTTATTTTTTATTTTATCTAGGTTTAGGTTTTTTTATATTTTTTATTTTAAGTTTTAAGGTTATAGCATCAGGGTTTAGGGTTTAGGGTTTAGGTTTTAGCATTTTAGAGTTTAGGGTTTTAGGGTTTTGGGTTTAGAGTTTAGGGTTAGGGTTTAGGGTTTAGGGTTTTAGGTTTGGTTTTTTTTTTAAAATTTAGTAAACCAAAGATGTTTTAGTTTATTAAATTTATTTTTTATTTATTTCAGCTTATTTTATTTTAATTTTTATTTATGTTTCTTTTATATTTTTATTTATAATTTAATTTATTTTTTAATTTTTTTAGGTTTAAGTTTTCTTTAATTTTTTTTAGGTTTTATTTAGTTTAGGATTTGGTTTTTAGGTTTTTATGGTGTCGAGTTTATGGTTTTGGTTTTAGGTTTTAGAGTTTTAGGGTTTAGGGTTAAGGGTTAAGCTTTAGGGTTTAGGGTTTAGGGTTTAGTGTTTAGGCTTTAGGGTTTAGGGTTTTTAGAGTTAGTAATTTAGGGTTTAGGGTTAGCTTACCGTGTAGGGTTTATTTATTTTAGCTTATTTTATTTTTATTATTATTAATGTTTATTTTTATTTATATTTAGTTTTGTTTGTTTATTTTAGGTTTATTTATTTTAGTTTAGGTTTTTTATTATAGTTTATTTAGTTGAGTTTAGTTTTTATTTTATTTTTTAGGTTTAGGTTTTATTTTTTATTTTAGGTTTATGTTTTAATTTATTTTTTTTATTTATTTAGCTCTTTGGTTTTATTTTAGGTTTATTTTAGGTTTTATTTCTTATTTTAGTTTATGATTTTTTTTAGTTTATTTTATTTTATTTAGTTTAGGTTTAATTTATTTAGTTTAGGTTTATTTTATTTTATGTTATTTATTTTATTTTTAATTTTGTTTTATGTTTATTTTTAGTTTATGTTTTAGGTTTATTTTTTTTATCTAATTTTGGGTTTATTTTAGATTTATTTTGTTTTTTATTTAGGTTTTTTTATTCTTAGCTTTTTTATAGTTTAGTTTTAAGTTTTATTTTATTTTATTTTAGTTTTAGGTTTAGGTTCAAGTTTTTTGTTTAGTTTTAATTTTATATTATTTTATTATTTTATTTAGTTTTAGGTTTTTATTTATTTTATTTTTAGTTTTATTTAGTTTAGGTTTATGTTTTAGGTTTTTAGGGTTTTTAGGGTTTAGGGTTTTGGGTTTTGGGGGTTTAGGTTTAGTGTTAGTGTTTAGAGGTTAGTTTAGTTTATGTTTTCATGAGGGTTTAGGGTTGAGTTTATGGTTTAGGGATTAGGGTTTAGGGTTTAGGTAGGGTTTAAAGTTTAGGGTTAGTTTAGTTTAGGCTTTAGGCTTTAGGCTTTAAAGCTCAGCTTTAGTTTTTTTTAGGGTAGGGTTAGGTAGGGGTTTAGGGTTTAGGGGGTAGCTTAGGGTTTAGAGTTTTTTTTAAATTACAAACCCGATAGGTTTAGGTTTATTTAGTTTTATTTATTTTAGTTTATTTATGTTTTTTATTTATGTTTTATTTATATTTTTATTTAGTTTAGTTAATTTATTTTAGGTTTATTTATTACAGTTCGGGTTTTTTTATTTAAGTTTAAATTTTTAGGTTTAGGTTCAGGTTTTATTCTTTATATTTAGGTTTAGGTTTAGATTTAGATTTTTATTTAATTTTTTTAGGTATAGGTTTTAGGTTTTTATTTTAAGTTTATTTTTAGGTTTTACTTTTTTAGTTTAGGTTTAGGTATATTTTTAATTTATATTATTTTATTTAGTTTAGGGTTAGGTTTAGGGTTTATATATTTTAGTTTAGCTTATTTTAGTTTATCTTTAGGTTTATTTTATATTTTTGATTTTATTTTTATTTTATGTTTAGGCTTTTTTTAAGTTAAGGTTTTATGTTTTATTATTTATTTATTTTTAGTTGTATTTTTTAAGTTTAGGTTTTTATTTAGTTTTTATTTTATTTTATTTTAGGTTTATTTTATGTTTATTTTAGGTTTATTTTATTTTTATTTTACATTTAGTTTTTTATTTTATTTAGGTTTATTTTATGTTTTAATTTAGTTTAGGTTTTTATTTATATTATTTTAGTTTATTTAAATTAGTTTATTTTATTATATTTTTAATTTTTGGTTTTAGTTTTAATTTAGGTTTTTATCTTATTTTATTTTATTATTTTCTTTAGGTTTTGGTTTTTTTATTTATTTTATCTTTAGGTTTTATTTAGTTTAGGTTTTATTTATTTTAGGTTTATTTATTTTAGTTTAGGTTTTTTTATTATAGTTTATTTTTCAGCTTAGGATTAGGTTTAGGTTTATTTTTTAGTTGAGTTTGTTTTTATTTTATTTTTTAGGTTTAGGTTTTATTTTTTATTTTTAGGTTTATGTTTTTAATTTATTTTTTTATGTTTAGCTTTTATGTTTTTATTTTAGGTTTATTTTTAGGTTTTATTTCTTAGTTTAGGTTTATGATTTTTTTTAGTTTATTTTATTTTATTTAGTTTAGGTTTAATTTATTTAGTTTAGGTTTACATTTATTTTATGTTATTTATTTTATTTTTATTTTTTATGTTTTATGTTTTATGTTTTAGGTTTTATTTTTTTATCTAATTTTGGTTTTATTTTAGATTTATTTTATTTTTTATTTAGGTTTTTTATTCTTAGGTTTTTTTATATTTTAGTTTAGTTTAAGTTTTTATTTTATTTTGTTTTAGTTTTAGGTTTAGGTTCAAGTTTTTGTTTAGATTTTAATTTTTTATTATTTTATTATTTTATTTAGTTTTAGGTTTTTATTTATTTTATTTTTTAGTTTTATTTAGTTTAGGTTTATGTTTTTAGGTTTTTAGGGTTTAGGGTTTAGGGTTTAGGGTTTTTGGGTTTTGGGTTTAGGGTTAGTTTAGGTTTTATGGTTTCATGTTTAGGGTTTAGGGTTTTTAGAGTTTACAGTTTTGGGTTTAGGGTTTAGGGTTACGTTAGGGTTTAGAGTTTTTTTTTTAAATTAAGTAAACCGATAGGTTTAAGTTTATTTAGTTTATTTTTTATTTATTTTAGTTTTTTTATTTATGTTTTATTTTTATTTTTATTTAGTTTAGTTTATTTATTTTAGGTTTAATTATTATAGTTCGGGTTTTTTTATTTAAGTTTAAATTTTTAGGTTTAGGTTTAGGTTTTATTCTTTATATTTAGGTTTGGGTTTAGATTTAGATTTTTATTTAATTTTTTTAGGTATAGGTTTTAGGTTTTTATTTTAAGTTTATTTTAGGTTTTACTTTTTGATTAGGTTTAGGTATTTTTTAATTTATATTATTTTATTTAGTTTAGGGTTAGATTTATAGGTTTTATATATTTTAGTTTATTTTCGTTTATGTTTAGGTTTATTTTATATTTTTGATTTTATTTTTATTTTATGTTTAGGCTTTTTTAAAGTTAAGGTTTTATGTTTTATTATTAGTTTATTTTTAGTTGTATTTTTTAAATTTAGGTTTTTATTTAGTTTTTATTTTATTTTATTTTAGGTTTGTTTTAGGTTTATTTTATGTTTAGTTTATTTTTATTTTACATTTAGTTTTAATTTTATTTAGGTTTATTTTATTTTTTAATTTAGCTTAGGTTTTTATTTATATTATTTTAGTTTATTTAAATTTGTTTATTTTATTATATTTTTAATTTTTGGTTTTAGTTTTAATTTAGGGTTTTATCTTATTTTATTTTATTATTTTCTTTAGGTTTTAGTTTTTTTATTTATTTTATCTTTATGTTTTATTTAGTTTAGGTTTTATTTATTTTAGGTTTATTTATTTTAGTTTAGGTTTTTTTAATATAGTAAATTTTTTTAGCTTAGGTTTAGGTTTAGGTTTATTTTTTACTTGAGTTTTGTTTTTATTTTATTTTTTAAGTTTAGGTTTTATTTTTTATTTTTAGTTTTATGTTTTTAATTTATTTTTTTATGTTTAGCTCTTTGGTTTTTATTTTAGGTTTATTTTTAGGTTTTATTTCTTATTTTAGGTTTATGATTTTTTTAGTTTATTTTATTTTATTTAGTTTAGGTTTAATTTATTTAGTTTAGGTTTACATTTATTTTATGTTATTTATTTTATTTTTATTTTTGATTTATGTTTTATTTTTTAGTTTATGTTTTAGGTTTTATTTTTTTTATCTAATTTTGGGTTTATTTTAGATTTATTTTGTTTATTTAGGTTTTCAGGTTTCTTTATATTTTAGTTTAGTTTAAGTTTATTTTATTTTATTTTAGTTTTAGGTTTAGTTTTTATTTTAGGTTTTAATTTTATATTATTTTATTATTATATTTAGTTTTAGGTTTTTTTATTTATTTTATTTTAGTTATTTTAGTTTATATGTTTTTGGGTTTAGGTTTTAGGGTTTTGGTTTTGGGTTTAGGGTTTTATTTTAGGTTTTATTATTTAGGGTTTAGGGTTAGTTTAGGTTTGATGTTTAGGGTTTAGTTTTTTAGAGTTTTATGGTTTATTTGGGTCAGTTTAGGGTTAAGTTTTAGGGTTTAGCTTTGGTTTTAGCTCAGTTTAGTTTCACGATTTAGTTTTTTTATTTTAGGGTTTAGGTTAGGGTTTAGGGTTTGGGTTTAGGGTTATTTTGGTTTTAGAGTTTTTTTTTTTTAAATTCAAACCCATTTAGTTTTATTTTATTATTTTATTTATTGTAGGTTTATTTATTTGTTTTATTTAAGTTTAAATTTTAGGTTTTTTAGGTTTAAGTTTATCTCTTTATATTTGGTTTAAGTAGATTTTAGATTTTATTTAATTTTTTAGTATAGGTTTTATTTTATTTTAAGTTTATTTTAGGTTTTACTTTTTAGTAGTTTAGGTATATTTTAATTTATATTGTTTTATTTTAGTTTTAGGGTTTAGGTTTTGGTTTTATATATTTAGTATTTAGTTTATGTTTAGTTTATTTTATATTTTGATTTTATTTTATTTTATGTTTCTTTTTTTTATGTTTTATTATCATTTATTTTTTTATTTTAAATTGGTTTTTTATAGTTTTTTATTATTTATTTTAGGTTTATTAGGTTTATTTTAGGTTTATTTTATTTTTTTATTTTTTTAGTTTTTTTTATTTTATTTAGGTTTATTTTATTTTTTAATTTAGTTTAGGTTTTATTTATATTATTTTAGTTTATTTAAATTAGTTTATTTTATTATATTTTTTAATTTTTTTAGTTTAATTTAGGTTTTATCTTATTTTATTTTATTATTTTCTTTAGGTTTTGGTTTTTTATTTATTTTATCTTTAGGTTTTATTTAGTTTAGGTCTCATGTTTTAGGTTTTTGGTTTAGTGTTTATGGTTTTATTTAGGGTTTTATTTATGGTTAGGTTTGGGTTTTTAAGTTATTTAGTTTTTAGTCCAGATTTTAGTGTGAGTTTAGAGTTTTTTTTAGGGTTTTTAGTTTAGGGTCAGTTAGTTTAGCATTAGTAGTTTATGGTAGGATTTAGGTATGATTTTTAATTAAGCAAATTAGGTTTATTTTAGTTTATTTTTTTTATATATTTAGTTTTATTTTTATTTTATTTAGTTTAGTTTATTTTATTTTAGGTTTATTTTATCTTAGTTTAGTTCATCTAGTTTATTTTTTTTAGTTTTTATTTATTTTAGTTTTTATTTATCTATATTTTATTTAGTTTAGGTTTAGGTTTATGATTTTTTTAGGTTTTATTTAGCAAAGGTTTTTTTTTTTTTAGGTTTGGTCATTTTTTAGTTTTTTTTAGTATTTATTGGTAGTTTAGTTTAGGATTTTGGGTTTTATCATTAGGGTTTTAGGTTTTAGTTTAGGGTCATTTTTATTTTAGGTTTAGGATTTTATTTATATTATTTTTTTAGGTCAGGATTTAGGTCAGGGTATTTTTTAATTACAAACCATGAGGTTTATTAGTTTATTTCTTCTTATTTGTTTATTTTTTAGTTTAATTTTTATTAGTTTAGTTTATTTATTTTAGGTTTATTTTAGTTTAGGTTTTTAGTTTATTTTATTTTTATGCTAATGCTTATTTTTTAGCTTAGTTTTATATTTATTTACCTTTTTAAGTTTAGGTTTTAATTTTTATTTTCATGTTTTTATTTATTTTAGGTTTAAGTTTTTAGGTTTTAAGTTTGTGGTTTAAGGTTTTATTTTATGGTTGGGTTTAGTTTTAGGCTTTAGGGTTGTAGGTTTTAAGGTTTTAGGTTTAGGGTTTAGGTTTTAGGGTTTAGGGTTTAGGGTTTTAGGGTTTAGGGTTTAGGGTTTAGGATTTAGTGTTTTATTTTTATTTTTTTTAAGGAAGCCCCATGTAGGGGTATTTTATTGCGCAAAAAGTGGGTTACAAAGTCCTGGGATAAACTGAACTATCTCAAAGAGCTACAATCACCTAAGGAGTAAATCCCCTATCACATCCAAAAGCAAAAGAAGACCTTAAAGCAATCAAAAGATACAAGTAGATAAACATAATATGCCAAATAAAGGTTAGCCATTGCTCAAGAACTTGAGAATGCATGACAATATGGAGCAAACTTACAAGAGAATCACCCAAAATAGACAAGAGAGAATCACCAAAAAATAGCAATAAGAAAGAGATTAGAACAGTTAAGATAATACAGACAAAAGGATGAATGAAAACAACATAATCTAAGAATGATAGTAAGGAATTGAGATAGAGAAGGCTCCGGCTCAGTTTCACCAAGTTGGGGCAAATGCAAATATGTGCATCCAAACTTCAGCAGAAGGGTTACATCATAAGAGCTACTACCAAACCAAAAGAGAGTGGAATCCTCACAGCCATCATAGCCAACAAACCTGTGAGAAGATAACATCCGCTTGTTGAAAGTCTTGTGGGCTTTATTACTGAAACCTAAACAAAACTATAAAGAATATAAAGAGAAAATTATTAAGGAGATAAATGAGTGATCCCATGCGAAAATGATCCTCCATATAGCCACCGACATGAGGATACTTATATATATGAAATAAAGCATAAAAACCATCCATAGAAAACAAACAAGAAGAGGTAGCTCAATCGCTAAGCAAGTCAATGAGTCTATAAGTTACACCATCCCAATTATATGATATATAAATGAATCTGTCAGGCCAAAAGTATAGCCTTGAGGTAGATGTAAAGTCCATAAAATGAGCCCAATCAAAATAAAGAATGAAGATTGGAACAAGCCCCTTATTAGTATCCATATCAATAGTTGGCAAAAAATAATTGTAAGGGAAGGCAAAACCAAAAAAGCAAAGAAAATACCCAATAAGGATAATCGTAACGTAAAGAACAAGAAGTGGACTAAAGACCAGAGAATCTAAATCAACAAAAAATGAAGGCAGACAAAAAATAAGCAGCTGATACACCACCCCTTAATAATAGAGATTGTATTCCAAGGAGTAAGCAAAGACAAACCTGATCGATGATGGAAAACTTGGAGTCCAAATAGGATCCACATTAGAATAAAAACATGAAGATAACCAAAACCAAAAAATAACAAAGAAGCAAGACAAGGGACCGATAGATTGTATTCCAAGACGATCCCCAAATAGGATCCACATAGAATCAAGAAAACATGACAGATAACCAAGAGAAAAATAGCCAAGGCAAGAAATAGCCAAGACACACCAAGACACATAGGGACAAAGATAGATTGCATTCCAAGGAGAAAGGACAAGCCACAACCCAATTGGGAATAGAAACAAGAAGGGTAATGTAGATCACAACTATCGAAAATAAACAATACCTGCATGTAAACAACAAGGGCAATCAGAAAAACAACCCCAACAACAAAATAGTTAGATTGGAACCCACCAGGATAGATCAAAATAGGATACAAATTAGGATCCACATTAGAATCCGTAAAAATAAGACATCGATAACCAAGAGATAAAATAGCCAAGGCAAGATAGCTACAACAAGAGAAGGGACAAGAATCAAAAAGACCTAGAAAGGTTAGAAACCCAGTAGAGTAGCATAGTACCATAGATCAAAAGCCACATTACACCAATGACCAAAATAATCAGAAATAGCATAATCAAAAAGAGCATACAGTAGAGAAGGAAACATGTTGAAACCCTTATCAATATCCAAAGCAGCATAGCCGAACACAGGAAAAGGACTGCAACCAACCAAAAAAGGCACCAAATGAATACAATCAGAGCTACATCGCCAATTACACCATTCAGGACAAGAAATCTGATAATCCAGATTAACAAACAACCAAGATAGCAAGACAACAAAAGGCAAAAACTGGCCATAATACCACCCAATCAGCATAAATAGTGCATACAAAGACAAACCTAATCAATCGAGAGGGGAATAGAGACAAGAGGTGTAATGAAGAACATAACTAACGTGTGATGAACATCACCAAGACGAACAGATAGGCATTCGTGAGAGCCAACCCCAATAGAGAGGTTATTGCCACAATGGAACCCACCAAAAAAGATCAAAATTGGATTCAAATGAGTATCATCATTAGAATCCAAAGAAAACAAGACAAGAAAAAACCAAGGAAAAAACCAGTGACAAGAACAATTAGGACAACAACATTCAAGATAGAAAGGAAACAAGTTGGCCATAAAGCCACTCAATCATAGTAGACAAATCCATAGTTACATAACCAAGTAGATATAGAAGATAATAATAGTATCTTGAATGCAACAATGCACAAGAACCAAAATCACCACAACAATAATGTCAAACAACTTGTCGAAAGCATAGGACCCGTATCCTACCAATAGGGATTGAGCCAACATAGAGTCCTGAAAACCAAGACAAAGAAAAATCCAAGACAAGAAACAACCAAGACAACAAGAACCAGTTTCTTTTCCATAAAGCTACCCATCCAGGATAAATATTGCAATAAAAACAAGTTTAACTACAAGAAGATGGAGAAAGCAACAACAAATAAAGTAAAATAATGAATTAAGATGATAGGCATATAATAAACCATTAAGGGGGTTCAAAGCAAAATCCACCCAGCAATCAACAACTTCAAAGGGGAGTTGCCGAAAACCGACCAAAGCCCCATAATATGGAGTAATAATCCAGTCACCAACAACCAAGGCAAATACCAACAAGTCAAGCCAAGAGTCCACCCAAAAGCATTAGTAAAGAACCAAGAAATCGATGGATAATCCTGTGGATCTCAAAGAAAGGCGAATGAAAATCCTTTAAGTAACTCCAAACCTCGAGCATGGGACATAAGTCCGAAATAGCAAGATAGCCAAGAGCCTCAAGGGTCCAATTCAGCCAACAACTAAGAAAGGGGATACCAACAGGTTGACCATAGGAAAAGCCATTAAGAATAGAGAGTTCATAAAAATGAGCCCAAAATAAAAGAGGAGAATTCTGACTATGACAAACAGAACTATGATGAAGAGAGCTACAACATGTGTGATCAAAAATAGCCCAGCTGATAATAAAACCAACTGTAGGAAAATCGAGAATCATAAAATAGCCATAAGTCATAAAGACAACAATTTGGAAATAGTCCCAAAAAAACAAGACCTTTCCAGATCAGAAAAAATAGACTAGCAGCAAGGGCCAGAAAGAGAGGAGAAACAAAGTAGAAATAAAAGAGAGAGGCAAACATGAAAGCCCAATCCAGCTGGGAGTAAGGGAAAATAGCCAGGAAAAAACCCAGAATTATCCAAGTATACATCAAAAAGGTTAGCTTAAGTTCTGAGGTAAGGAAACCCCGAATTATCCAAGTTAACCACCCAAGTGTTTGGGTAAGGTGAGTTGATCAAAGAAAATGATACCATCGATCTAGCACCCGATTGGGTAGTCAACAAGCATTTCCTTCATGCCAAACATGAGTGATGTTAAAATTCACTGGAAAGAAGAGCTCTAGTTTTCTTGAGGAGGTAGTACAATTCGCTACTCATTTTGGTGGAAGTCAAAAGATCAATCAGTAAGAGCATCCACCTCAATCCAAATATTGAGCCACCATTTTGGAGGCAAATCTCAAGAGTTTTGTGAACCCATAAGCTCAAGAATGGGACGCATGTGAAGTAAGGGATACAAAAGCAAAAGCACATAGTATACCCTTAGAATTCCTAAAAATGCCACCACAAGAGCCATTATGGGAAACCATCAAGATAATTTTAATAATGTGGTCAAGAGGTTTTTCCAATAAACAATCGTGTCATTTTTGGACAATAAGGTTGAATAAAACCCGCTTTATTGGCCACAAATTTACGCCTTTGAATTGTCTATAATGAATAAGATTGGCTTTAAACAAGTCACAATTTTGTTTTTTAGTTCCTAGCAATAATCCTCATTGGTTCATAGGGATCCCATGATGTTTTGCATCATTTTGATCCATCCATATGAACGAGATAAAGTGATAGCGATGATGACTTTAATGTGACCTTAATAATATTATCAAAATAGACTTCAAGAAGTTGATATAAAGTAAGAGAGCCATTGAAATTGATGTTAAAAAGATCATCATACCAAATCCAAAGTTTTGAAGCAATGGCCCCATTAAAAAAAACATGATTAACATTCTCAATATGGAAACAACATTGACATTTAGAGGGTAAATGAAAACCTTTACCCCATGGGGATAAAATTTTAGAATATGCCAAGTAAGAATAGAATAAGAAGTAGGGATATTGTTATTCCAAAGTTTGGAGAACACATAGGAGGAAACATGAGTATCTTTAATGTGGAGCCACACATTTTTGAGTTGAAATCACCATTATGTGAGAGCTTAAAGAGAATAATCTTGATTGTTTGGAGTGATAGGAATAGTAGAAACCATATTCAAGAAATTAAAGGGATACAATCAGCAAGCTTACTATTGTTCCACTTGTTGTTATGCCAGAAAGAGTTTACTTTAATAGCGGTAGTGGAATGAGTGGAGAGTAAGTCATCAATGGATCCACATCCACTCAGTTATCTTGCCAAAAGAAAGAAGTGATGAATGCCCCAAGAAATTAAGGATTGCATCCCATTTAAGAACAAAGTCTTTTCCACCGGAGAATCACCCGGTTTAAAGGACAAATGAGGGGTGCTTACCTTGGCAATATTTAGCATGAAATTAGCCCAAAGACTATGATTACTCTAAAATTCCACCGAGTTTATAGGAAAAGGCATTGGTAACTTCTTTTATGGATTTACAACCAAGACCACCTTTTGTCAAAAGTGCCACAACTTTTAAACCAAGAGGTCCGTGCATTCTTTTAGAGGAGGTATTGCCCAGAAAATTTGTTTAGGAGCTCAATTGATAGAAATGGTGGCACAATGGTTTGGATGAGATATAAAGGCATGGAATTAAGAGTGCTCTTAATCAAGATCTACCAGAAGAGTAAATGAAATTCCCAAATTTTATTAGATATTTTTTAATAAGGTCATCAAAAGATGAGATCTTTTCGGCCTTTAAAGCGAGAGATAATTAATGGGAAGTTGATTTTGCTTAAAATTAGTAATTTACGGAGATTTGATTAGTCTATTGTTAGGAATCTTAGCGGAGGGATAAAACAACATTTTCTTTCATTGAGAAAGAGACCACTAACTTTGCCAAAATCATTTAAGAGATTCTTAATAGTTTTAACATGTTGAAGAGGCATTGGAAGATTATAAAATCATCAAAAGCTAAGATGAAAATGGAAACCACCATGAGTTTTAAAAACATGTTAGGAGTTTTAATGAAAAGATCATTGAGGCTCCCTTGAAAGATATTCTACATGATAAAAAGAAGGAGAAAAGGGTCACCAAACCATGACTCGAATTAAAGAAACCAAGGGACTCACCATTCATGATAACAGAAAACCAGACATTAGTGATACAACTTTTTATAAGCCGGATAAAATTCTCAGAGAAACCAAATAAATGGAGGATTTGAAAAAGAAAATCCCATGAGAGGTTGTCAAAGGCTTTAGAGATGTCCAGTTTGAAGAGGATATTACCTCCTCTGGAAGGAACATCAATGTCCTGAACCAGCTCTTGAGAGAGAAGAATATTATCAGATATGGCTCTATTTTTAACAAAGCCAGTTTGGTTAGGGGAGATGATTTTAGGCGAGAGGGCTAATCCATTGTTAATTAATTTAGCAATGAGTTTTGGAAAAGGTGCAAAGACTAGGTCTAAAATCACCCCAAGATTGAGGATTGTTGGTTTTGGGAATAAGGACAATAGTAGTACATGAAAAATATCTGGGAATAGAGCTTCCATCAAAAAAATCAATAACAGCATCAACAAGATCATATTTAATAAAAGGCCAACAATGCTTAAAAAAATGAGTCATATATCGGGCGACAGAGAATCGTGTTCATGCTATTGAGCTACTAATCTCGAGGGGATGCATAGTGAGCAAATGGTTTTCCTCATTGTTAATCATAGAAGGGATAAGATGGGTGTTGGAGGGGTTTCTAACAAAGGATTAGAATTTAATAAATTTTGAAAGTGATGTATGATAGATTCCTTAATTTCATTGTTATCAGTTATCCGATCCCATTAGAGTTCTTAATTTTCTTAATCGAGTTTAATGCTTTCCATTTATATAGCATGAAAGTACCTTGTGTTTTATTGCCATCGACAATATGTTTGCTAGCGCTTTTGATGCCAATAGGTTTCCTCCATATTTTGGTAATTAATCAAGTTATCTTTGGCAATGTTATCAAGCTTCTTGGGATCGTAAGAACAACCTCTTCAAGAGAGCAAACCACTTGTTCCATAGCTTTAAGATTGGTAAAAGATTTTTTAAAAATATGCTTGTTCCACCAATTAAGATTTTGTTTAAGTCTTTTGAGCTTAAGCCAAAGATGAATCATACCTTTAAAATTATCGGGTGGAGGAGCCATCCAATTAGTGAAAACAACATTAGTGAAATGCCATGTTGGGTCCACATATTTTGGAATCTAAAGGTGAGGAGTAGAGAGTTAAGGGGAAGTTTTGATAGAGATCAAAGAGGAGCATGATCAGACAAGTTACGCTCAAATGCTCTGAAGAGGCCATTGATTGATCCAAAGAGAATTAAAGGGTCACTGTGCCAAAGTCTAGAGTTATGCCATGTGTGTCAGACCAACCAAATGTCAGTTGCAATCTAGGATCATATTAGAGAAGTCTTCCATGGAATGGAGGTTAGGAGAACATCCTCCCCTCCTTTGAAGAAGCAATGATAGTGTTGAAATCACCCCAACCAACGGGGAAGGTTAGAGGAAGGTTCTTAAGTGATTCCAGGATGTTCCTACGGCTCTATTACAAGAAGCATAGATAAAGGAACCAAAGGCCAAAACTCACCTAAAGATTTTGACATTAACCAATTGATCAAGATCATCAATGATGGAAATGGTGATGGAATTATTCCAAAAAAACCATATTTTATTATTAAGATTAAATAGGAAATTTTGAAATCCAAGCGATCTAGCAACGTGGGCAATCTTGGAAAGGTTAATGAAAGGCTCAATAATAACAAGTAATTTGATGTTATGAGTGCGGAGGCTCTAACTGGTTTGCGGGGAGAGTCCCACAACCGGATATTCCAAATAAGAAAATTAATCATAAGAAACCAAAAGAAAAGGAAAAGAAATGTAAAAAAGAGGAGGACATAATTATATGTGAGGTGTTAGAGAAGAAGCGTGGTTCTAGTGAAGTTATTATTAGTCATTTTGGCTTTGGAAGATTTTTTTTAATAATGTTTGGAAGGGTCTATCGTATCCAAAGTATCTCCATCGAGAGGGATTGGTTTTGGTATCGAGAATAGGGCAATATCGTCAATGTTTTATTAGTGGTGATTTCTCCTTCTTGATATCGAGTAAGAATGAGAAATGGGATAGCTTGAGTATCACTCAGTAGAGAAGTAGAAGGGAGGTTCTTGCACCATTCAAAGTACAAATATCATTCTCAATTACCATGATGCATAATCGATTTTGATCGACACCAAAGTTAACATTATTTTGATCCAATATAAGATCCATTCAAATTGTCATTAAGATTCAAGTGAAGCAAAGGATTGTCATGAGAGGCCAAATTATTGGGAGTAGTGCTAGGGTAAGTTATCATTAGTTTCTTCACACACCTCAATAGTAGTATTTTTGCCAAGCTCGAGAATGTTTTCATTGGACAAATCGTGGTAATAAAGGGGTAGGTGTGGAGGATGAGTTCCATTATGAGTAGCTTTAGGCACATAAACTAACTTATTGGTTTTCCAGTTCCAAGAGAGGTATTAGTATCTGTGATATATTCTTTTTTGAGGTTAGGATGTAACACAAAGCATTCAGAGTGGTCATGACCATGGATCTTACAATGAGTGCAAAAGATGGTGAAATTTTTAAATTCCACTTTCTGATTATATCCAAATTTTTTCGAACCAATCCAAACTTCTTTAGGGTATTTTTTGGTAATGTCTATCTCAACCAAGATACGTGCAATAGATGGCCGAGATCTAGCGGCAGTGGCTTGATCAATTTGAAGGGGTCTACCAAATAGAGCTGACATAAACAAAACTTGGTGAGTAACATAGTGAATTCTCATGTTGGGAAAAGCAAGCCATAAAGGAACAATAGGGATTCCTCTTTGACATCAAAAGGGGTGACCATTTCAAGAGCCGCATTTGACAATTATACACAAAATAGGAGCGGCGGACTCAAGAATAATCTAAATCATTGGATAATGAATAAGGATATACGAGGATCAATCACCAATAGTAAGACTCAGCTTTAAGTGATGGAAGAAAACGGATATTATCTAGAGTAGGACCGTGAGAGAATTTACCAACCAAAGAGAACTCAAAGGCTTAGCTAATATCACATTGACGGCATTCCACAGAATGATGTGGAAACTAAGTTAGAGGCATTAGAGGATCTTACCGAAGAGCATCCTTAAAGGACTTGAGGTAAATATCAATCCAAAATACCTTTAAGATCGAGAGCAAAGTAGCATCCAAGAGGGATGAGCGGTTTCTGAGAAGCGCCTCGCCATTGAATGATCCGTGAGACTCACATAAGTAACAAAGTTGAGGGTTATGGCGCAACCAAGCAAAAAATTAGTGATCCGCGATCTGATCAAATGCAGATGAAACAAACAGAAAAGCAGAACATAAAATGAGATAAAAGCGATAGGTTATTTTGTTGTTTAGGGTAGGGGATTTAGTTTAGATTTAGGATTTCATGTTTAGGGTTTTATGGTTTAGGGTTTAGGGTTTATGCCTTAGAGTTTTTAGGGTTTAGGGTTTAGGGATTATGATTTACGGATAGTTTAGGGTTTAAGGTTTATAATTTTATGGTTAATTTAGGTTTGAGTTTAGGGTTAGATTAGGGTTTAGGGTTTAGGGTTTAGTTTTTAGGGTTAGTTTAGGGTTTAGGGTTTAAGGTTGAGGGTTTAGGGTTTTTAAGGATTTAGGGTTTAGGGTTTAGGTTTGAAGGTTTAGGGTTTAGGGTTAGTTTTAGGGTGTACAGTTTAGGGTTTAAGATTTAGGTTTAGGGTTTAGAGTTTTATTTTTTTAAAATTAAGTAAATTGATAGGTTTAGCTTTATGTAGTTTATTTTTTTATTTATTTTAGCTTATTTTATTTTCTATTTTTATTTAGGTTTACTTTTATTAGATTTATAAATGAGTACATGAACAAATTTAAAGTATTATTGTTATCTTAATTAGGAAAGATTAAACTAATGTTGTTTAGGTTTAGATCAATTTGAGCTAAATTTTAGAGACACTACATAAAATTAATTTGCATGTGGCTTTTCAATAAACTTTAGATTTCAAATAACATCAAAAATTCTTGAAACTTTAGGTGGTATATTATGTATAGATGAGGATTTCTCAAAAATAGACACTTAGGTGTCTGAAATCAAGTCAATTCCTTCTTCATTTGTCCACGAACAAGAAGCTACTCGTTAGCATCCCTATGAAACTTGAGAGAGGTGGTTTATTATGGAATATAAAGCTCATACAATTTTAGGTTTTTAGGGTTTAGGGTTTAGGGTTAGTTCATTGTTTTGGGTTTTTTAAGATTTATGGTTTCGGGTTTAGGGTTTAGGATTTTAGTGTTTAGGATTTAGGTTTAGGTTTGGGTTTAGGTTTAGGGTTTAGGGTTGTAGTTTAGGGTTTAGGTTTGAGGTTAGTTTTAGGGTTTAGGTTTAGAGTTAGGGTTTTATTTTATTTTATTTTATAAAATTTTATTTTTTTTAAGTTATAGGTTTATGTATTTTTATTTTATTTTTGATTTATTTTAGTTTATTTTATTTTGATTTAGGTCTATTTTTATTTATAATTTAGTTTATTTTATTTATTTTAGTTTGCTTTTATTTTAGTTTATTTTTAAGTTTAGGTTTAGGTTTAGGTTTAAGTTTATTTTTAGTTTAGTTTATTTTATTTTAGTTTTAGTTTATGTTTTAATTTTTATTTTTAGGTTTGGGTTTAAGTTTTTATTTAATTTTTTTAGGTTTAGGTTTTAGGTTTTTATTTTATGTTTTATTTTTTAGTTTAGTTTTATGTTTATTTTTTGTTTATTTTATTTTATTTATTTTAGTTTAAGTTTAGGTTTAGTTTATTTTAGGTTTAGGTTTAATTTTTTATAGTTTAGTTTGTTTTAGTTTAGGTTTAGTATTATTTTATTTTTATTTTAGGTTTAGGTCCTTTTTTATAGTTTTAAGTTTATGTTTTATTTCTTATTTATTTTTAGGTTTATTGTTTAGGTTTAGATTTTTATTTAGTTTTTATTTTATTTTATTTTAAATTTATTTTATTGTTATTTTAGGTTTAGTTTTTATTTTATTTAGATTTTTTATTTTTTTGTTTAGGTTTTATTATTTATTTTATTTTCTTTTTAGGTTTAGGTTTAGGTTTAAATTTTAGTTTATGTTCTTATTTATTTTTATTTTTTTATTTTATTTTGGTTTATGCTCTTAATTTATTTATTTTTAGGTTTTATTTAGTTTAGGTTTAGGTTTTTAGCTTTTTAGGGTTTAGGGTTTAGGGTTTAGGGTTTAGAGTTTTGGGTTTTGGGTTTAGGTTTTAGGGTTTAGGTTCTATCGTTTAGGGTTTTAGGCTTTTGGGTTTAGGCTTTTGGGTTTAGGGTTTAGGGTTTAGGGTTTAGAGTTTAGAGTTTTTAAGGTTTAGGGTTTAGGATTTAGGGTTCAGGTTTTAGTTTAGGTTTTTTAGTTTTTTTTTTAACATAGGACCAATTCAGATTCAACATTTCTTCTTTTTCATTTCATCAACCAAGTAACACACCAAGTTTTCTAAGACACAACAACAACATAGATAAAAATGAGCACACATGAGCTAATAAAACCGGATAACTTATGTCTCCACTTGAGAGAGTTCCATAAGCAACATCTGTTGGTTATTCATCTGTTTCTCCTATTCCCATGAGAACCACTCGACTTCTTGAGTAGCGGATCCACCATCATATCCCCGGTCTCTCCCTCCACAAACCACTATAACCTCCTTTCTCGCTTTCATAACCACCATTGCTTTGGCCACCACCTCCATATTTACCTCCAAATCCCACACCACTTGATAACCACCACCTCCTCTACATTTTAGATTTGGATCAGATGGTTATGTTCGCCATCAATTCCAATCTTAGTGTTTAGGTTTAGGTTTTATTTATTACATTTTAGGGTTTAGGTTTTATTTTTTTATTTATTTTTAGGTTTTTTTAGTTTTATTTTCTTTAGGTTTATTTTAAGCATATTTTATTTTTATTTTATATTTAGTTTTATTATTTTAGGTTTTATTCTTATTTTATATTTTAATTTAATTTAGGTTTTTATTTATTTTTTTTAATTTATTTTTATTAGTTTATTTTATTTTATTTTTAGCTTTAGGTTTAGGTTTAAGTTTTGGTTTTATTTTATTTTATTTTTTTTAGGTTAAGGTTTTAGGTTTATTTTATTTTATTTTTCATTTTAGGTTTAAGTTTTTATTTATTTTATTTTAGTTTAGGTTTAGGTTTTTTAGGTTTTAGGTGTTTAGGGTTTAGGGTTTAGAGGTTTCGATTGAGGGTTTAGAGTTTAGGGTTTATGTTTAGGGTTTAGGGTTTAGGATTTAGGGTTTTTAGGGTTTATAGTTTAGTGTTTAGGGTTTGCCCGGGGTGTAGGGTTAATTTAGGGTTTAGGGTTTAAGGTTTAAGGTTTAGGGTTTTTAGGGTTTAGAGTTTAAGGTTTAAGGTTAGTTTACTATTTAGGTTTTAGGTTTAGGTTTAGATTTAGTTTAGGGTTTAGTTTAGGGTTGATTTAGTGTTTTAAGTTTTAGGTTTAGGTTTAGGTTTATTTAGGTTTAGATTTAGTTTATAGTTTGGGTTTATTAGTTTAGGTTTTAGGGTTTAAGTTTAGGTTTTAGGGGTTTAAGTTGATTAGTTTTTAGGTTTTTGGGTTAGGTTTTAGTAAAATATATCCTAAATGGTAAATCTAGGTCTCCTCTCATGAGCTACAAAGAAACATAAATAGCTAAACTCTTATGTAAGTACATTAGAAGAGGAAAAGAAAACAAAAAAGAAAAAATAACAACTAAAAAGCATGATAGAAAATGACATAGATAAAACAAAGAAAATAGGAAATGGTTGAGTCATCTGCAGTTCATGATTCCTTTGAGAAAGTAGGATAAGCAAGCTCCACAGCAGCAGTGGTAAGGATGATTGAGAAATGACCAGGCCTTTGATAAAGTTCCAACCTATGAAAGAATTCTCCAAAAAACATTACCAAGAAAAAAGTCATAGCTAAGGATAAGGATAAAGAGAGCAAGGAATGTGAGAAAGAAAAGGCTTAGCTCAATTAAGATCATCTCAAGAGGCAACAATACATATGAGCATCTTCATAAAAAGGGTTACAATCATATATAAAGCTACCAACCAAAGAAAGGAGGTAACATCAAAGCCATCATAGCGGTATGATACTGCTGACCATGCAAGGCATGTAGTCTATAGTGATCTAATCCTGCACCAAACAAATAGAGAAAACAACCAGACATGGTGCGTCCGTAGAGGCTTCAACTAAGCTTTTCCATTTGTTGCTTGTTGTTGTGTGTCTTCTTCAGTATTTAATGAGAGTTTTGTTGAAGGCTTCTACTAAGTCGTTTGGCCTTGAGTAGTTGATGGTAGAATATCCCCAATCAATGTTGTGTTTCCAGGAAAAGTTGTTGATCTCGGTACTCTTGAATGCAATACCATTATCATATATAATTCATCAAGGCACTCAGAACCTATATGATAAGTTTTCAAGCTGGAGCACATGTTGGTGACCTCACGTGAAATTGCTTTTATTTGTAAAAGTAGTCAGTAGCAACTAAGATGAATTGATGACCCTTGGAAGAATAAGGATCAACCATACCCACTATGTCGGTATCCCAACACTCAAATGACCATGAGGCCAATGTAGGATGTAGAATGTTGGGTGGTTGGTGTAGGACCACACCATGTATTTTACATTGATGGCATGCTAGCATATCCATGCAATATTTGATCATCGATAGCCAGTAGTATCCTAGTCTCTTGGTCTTAGCTTTCATCTTCGAATAAGATTGGTTGGCTCCACATAATCCTAAGTGTACCTTGGTCACGATCTTAAGGGTATCATGTTTGTCTAAATAACATAACCACCTATGATTGAAAGATCATCGGTACAAGAAATCATCCGCAAGAGCGTAGGAAAGTGCTCTCTATTTCATCAGATGGGCTTAGGACTTCTTTTGAGGTAGTTTTCCTTTATTTATGTAATCCATGATGGTTGCCTCCAATCTAACTTCTTGTCCTTCTTGAAAATGGCAACCTCTCCTTCAAGAGAGTAATTTTTGATGAGTTCAATATCATTAAGGGATAAGACTTATCTATTTTGGACTTTTATTAATATGGACTCATCCTCCAGACATTCTCTCCTCGAAGAATCTTATAAATGGTAACCTCTGGGATTTAGGTGAACAAGTAAATGGTATACTTTTGGTAATGATGAAGCTTGGGCTTTATAACCTTATAGGACCTAGCGATTTGGTTGATAACTAGTTGAGAATCCCTAAAGATATTGATGTTCTAGATGCTTAGAATAATGACTAACTCCGGACCAATAATATGAGCCTCATATTCAGCTTTATTGTTGGTGTAAAGATTATACATATGATATGTGAATCTCATCACATCGTGGTCCAGAGTTAAGAGAACTTTTCTTACCCCTACCTTTTTTAGATAGTAGCTTATGGTTCTTATTCTCTTTGAGAGGAAGCTGTGCCATCAAAGTACATCTCCCAACAATGAATGCTAGTATCCCTTAAGTTCATGATTTGTTCATTGGGAGATCATCACTAAGTGGAGAGTCATTGGGTATCTTGCTAAAAATCTACTAGCTCTTATCCTTTCACTACATAGAGGGGTATGAAGGTAATGTCAAATTGTGAGAGGATCATGGATCATTTTTCCAACCGTCCGGATAGCATCGGCCATGTCATGAGATACTATAGTGGATTGATCTTAGAGATTAAGTTCATATTATGAGGAAGCATGTAGTGTTTTAGCTTTTAGGATGCAAAGATTAATGCTAAGCAATGCTTCTCAATGGGTGGAAAATTAGCCTCAATAGGGATTAGATGGCTGAGGTGAGTGTGTTTTTCCTTCCCTTTGGTCATTGGGCAAACAAAGCACCCAGGGAATCATCAAATGCAATAATGTAAAGTATGAGCGGCTTGCCCGGGATAGTGATTGCTAGAACTGGCAGTGTCATCAGGTAATGCTTGATGTCTTCTAAGGCATGCTCACACTTGTCTTTCCACTTGAACTAGGAGTCCTTTTTGATGAGTGCTGAGAATGGCTGACATCTTCTCGATAAGTTGGATATAATGCATCTTAGAGATGCCAACCTCCTTGGATTGATCTTAGTTGAGTTAAACTTTTATTGGGTGGCATTTCTAATATTGCCTCGATCTTCTCTGGATCAATTTTTTATTTGTGGTGTCAACAACAAGGAATTTCCTTGAAGCTACTCTGAATGTACACTTCAGGGGGTTCATTTTGAGGTTAAATTATCTTAATTGTTTGAAAACTACTCTTAAGTCAAAGAGATGGTCTTCCTTTTCTCTACTTTTGACCACAAGATCATCGACATAGCACTCAACTTGATGATGAATGAGTTATTGAATATTCATGTCATAGACCATTGGTATGTAGCATTGTCATTTTTAAGGTGAAGGGATGACCTTATAGTAATAGATTCTGATCGAGATTTAAAAGCACTATTTCTTTCATCTTTAGGAGCTATCTTTATTTGATTATATCCATATGAGCCATCCATGAAAGAGAAAACTGCATGAGATGAGGAAATGTCTACCATTAGCTCTGGGATTGGTAGTGGAAACTCATCTTTTGGACATGCCTTATTAAAATCCATAAAATTGATGCATATGTGAATTTGGCTATTCTTTTTCTTAACTTGGATGACCCTGACTAACCAGGTAGGGTATTTTTCTTCTTGGATGAAGCCAGCATCGATCATTTTCTTGACATCATAAATGACCTATTATTCTATGTCTAATTGCATGCATCTAGGAGCTTGCTTGATAGAGTTTACAATAGGCTCTATTGCTAGTTTGGACCACTATATCAAGAGCCAATCTAGGAATCTCTTCATAACTCACAAAAGTAGTCCTTAAACTCATTTATAGCCTAACTTATTGGTTTCAATTTCATTCAACAAAGAACGTGTATGTCGGGCGTGGATCTTCTTGATTTCCAGTTCAATTTGACTGATCAATGGTTGACTTTGACTTCAAAATCATCTAGATCATAGTCCTCATAAGCATAGTTAATGTGATTTGAATCAATTTCCAAATGATTGGTAATGAGTATTAATCATCGATTTGGAACCACTATCTTTCCCAATCTTGATTGAGAGCTTTTGCAATTTTTCTTCCATATTCTTCCAAAATAACACGACTTGTGCTTTGACCAAGTATGTGAGATTAGCCCTTTCTTTGTTAAATCATGAACAAAAGACAAATACCAATCATAAGGTAATTTTATTAAATCTTTATATGAAATATTCTCAAGTTCTACATCAACTTCTTGACTTGAAGATGATGCTCCCATATAGAACCTCTGAGTCTTCACACCTGTGGATAACTTAGGGGCTTCCTTAACTTCAACTTTTGAAAGGAAAGTGGTGTTAGAACTAAGGTTCCCAAGATGCCTAATTATTTCAAACTTGAATACACTTATGCTTTGCTTTGGAGCGATCTTCATCACTATCAGCTCAAGTGTCACCTCAGGGAATCTACTATTGAAGAGAGGGTGTGCTAACCATATAAGACTCATCATGAACTAGATTCTAAGTCTATATGGATAGCGGTGTACTCTAGTAGTTGGGATGTATCTTTTATTGGAGGCCAATAAGAGGTTTTCCACCCAGGACTTCCTCTTAACTTGCCTCTTCTTCTAGCTGGTGGAGGTCAGGTCATCTTACCCATATGTTTGAATGGAGTAATGAACTATGGGTGGAATCTAATGTCAAGCTCCACTTCCTCCTCCAAGTCTATTTTTGCTCACTTTTATTTTTATTTTCATTTTCTCTTTTCTTTTCTATTTCTTTTTCTCTTTCTTTTCCTATTTATTTTTTTTCTTTTATTTTTAAACTTTGGCCAAGTTCAAGAGAATAGACTTATTGATTTTGAGGAGGTAGTAGCATTCTCATATATCGACCTCGTGAGCGTAAGTGGCTTGAGATCTCCTTTGACATAGTAGCGCAATCCCACCTCTCATGAACTTCACATAGATGTAGAGAGGATGGAACTATATTGTTCTCATGTATCCATGGTCTCCCAAGCAAAACATTGAAAGATATATCTATAATGTGAAACTTGGCTTGAGTCTTCCAATCATCTATCTCCAAGGGCAACACTATGGAGCTTTGGCTGTTGACCTCACTTTTGAGTCGATTCAATCTTCCCATCTTAGACTTAGGAGTCTATACACTAAGACTTCCTAGTCATAAGACACTTCTAGGTAAACACTTAACCTAAGCCTAAAGACTTAGAAGGGTTAACCATAGGATTAGGTTATGCCTTGGGATTAGGATAATCCCTACACTCAAATCCAATCTATGTTTAACTTCTATGACCAAACCTCAAGTTTAATTCAATCATTAAATTCAAATCCAAATCCAAACCCAAATTCCAAAACCAAATGTTTGAGGCCCATGATCAAATCCAAACTTGAAACCTTCTAAGTCATATGATCCCATGGACTTAGCAAATCTTAATCCAAATCAATCCAAAATTAATTAATTTTATCATAATCAATTTATATCTTCAATCATCTTCCTAAATATAAATCAAATCTACATTCAAAGACTCAAAACTAAGTTAAATTAAATCAAATTAAATCAAATTAAATCAAATTAAATCCCTTCTAAGTCTATGACATATCCCATGGACTTAGTCAAATTTAAATCCAAATCAAGTCAAACAATTGATTTTGTCACAAATTAATCATATTTTCAATCATCTTCATAAATTTAAATAAAATTTTCATTTAAATCTTCAAAATAAATCAAAATAAATCAAAATCCAAACCAAAGTCACATGACCCAACCCAATGGACTTAGCAAAATTCCTTCATTATAAAACTCAAATTCATTTAATTTTCTCATGAATCAATCATACCTTCAATCATATTCATAAATATAAATGAAATATACACTCATCAAACCAAACTAAAATCAACCCAAGTTAAACCCAACTCTTCAGCTCGACAGGTGCTATCCGACCTAGGGTGACTATTGAGTGAATGCCACTGGGAGACTTGTGTCGACTCAAACATAGTCAAGAGGAAAGGAGCCTCTGGGGGACTTACCCTAAACCTCAAATATACTCAACCTAGTTGGTGCATGATGGCTAGTTCAAGAAGAAAGCATGTGGACTCACATCTTCTTAAGCAAAGTCAACATAAGCTAGCAAACTAGCTAGGCAGTAAAACTTACCATACTAACAAAGCGTACCTTGGTTTACAATGATCAAGTTATGAAGAAAGCTCGGGGACTCACATCTTCCAACAAATGATCACTGGGGTGACACACTAGCGAGGTAGATATTTGACTTAAAATGTTCAAATGAACCAAAACCCATTTGAACCCAAGCCAATTGCAATTGAGTTTATATAGCAATCCCAAATCCATATATAAACTCAACTAAATCAAACTCAACTCAAGCCAACTAAACCCAATTGGTCCACTTGACCCAAAGTGGCCAATTTGTCCTATTTAGCCAAGTTCTAATCCTACCCAAATTGAACCAAGCCAATCAAAACCTCCCATCATGATTGTTGATCACCTAGGTTGATTAATTATCAATAAATTAAGGCAAACCAAGTCAACTTGGTCATTTGATCAAGTCAACCCTTAACCCATATGAACTCTAACTAAAATTGCAACTAAGCCATATCCCTTGAAACCAATGATTCATACCAAATCGAATCAATATTTGAATATGACTTGACCTTCAATTAAGTCAAACCAAACCCAATTGGCCCTCTTAACCAAAGTTGACCCAAATTGACCTCGAAGACCAAATTGGCTCAAATCAAAATATAAAATAAATTGATTGCAACCAATGGCTCAAGTTCATTCCAAATTGATTGTTAAACTTGACCAAAGACATGATTGGACCCAATTGAACCCAATTAACCTACTTAGCCCAAATTGAACTAAAGGTTCAAGTTGGTCTAAATCAAAACCAAATCCAAATTAATTGAAACCAAAGCCTACAATCATCTTCAATTGGTCAACTAAACCCAAACCAATACCCAACCCAAGCCAATTTTTCCAATTTGGTCAAATTGGTCAACTTAACTCATTTATTACCCAAATGAATTCAAATGAGCCAAAATCAAATCTAAACCAAACTAAGTGATCCAAAACATCCCAAATGATCATATGAACTTGACCCAACCCTTAGTTTGACCCAATTTGATGAATTGGTCAACTTGATCCAACATAACCCAATTTAAAATAAATGTGTCAAATTAAGCTAAACCTAACCAAATCAAGTCCAATTGACTTGAAATTTAGGATAATCCACTTTTGGCTCATTTCAAATCTGCCCAAATCAAATTTAATGCCAAATGATCATTCTACCCTTGGTTCAAGGGCATCACATTAGACAAATCACCCATGTAAGTGGTCATTTCCATTCTTGGTACTCTCCAATGGTCCACCTAGTAGGGACACGCCAACCTTACCCAAGTGGTGGTGGTAGGTCGCATGACCTGAAGAGTGAAATCACCTTCCCCATTTGAGCATTTGAAACCCATGAAACACCCATGATTCGGCAACCACCTCCACACCTTCAACCAACCAAGCAGCCAACTCACCTCCTCCCTACCACCCATGACTCCTGAGATGGTCTGGATGGCCACTAGAAGCAAACATCCCACCATCGATCAAGATGAAGGGAGGTATCCCTCTTTCCTCAAACACACAAAAATCATTCCTCGAGCCCTAGCTACCCAATATGAGCGAACCATTCCCTAAGCTCCCAAGCTCGTTCCTCGATCAAAAAATGCCATTCCATCCATCCCGAAATAGGACACTCCCATTTCCAACCTAACTTCCCATTTCTCCATCAAACTCAAATTAACTTTGCATGCACCTTCTAGGCCTCGTTGAGAAGAGAACAAATCATCTCCCAAGCTCGAGCACGAGGTGGGACTTCAAGTTGAGCTCCAAATCATCGTTAGTCTCGAGAGAATGTCAAGGAATTGATCCAATTGCTGCTTAACAGGGTTTTTTCTTAATTAGATGAAACTTTCTCAATCATTCGAGCTATCAGTCTTGAGCTTCGATGAGGTATGCTTCCAAAATTGATCCTTGGGCAAAAACAGGTTGGATCTTTTTGAAGAAAACTTGCATCTCGTGTGATCTTCATCGTTGGATACTCTCTGATTATTGTCATGAAGGTGTGGATTTTGAGTTGATCCGAAGCTCGTAAGAGATCTGATCAAAGCAATGGGGATGGACTCCATTCTCCCTCACTCATGTAATGTTAGATCACGCACCATCCATTTTGCATAATTGATATGGATGGTCGTGATTAGATCTGCTAGATCGATTTGATTTAATCCTATTAAGTTATGTGATTAATCATAGCCATCCGATCTTAGATCGGATGGCGGACGAGAAAGTGTGTTTGCCACCGCCACATAGGCACTGAGTTGGATAAGTTTTAAGTATCCAATCTTGCGGTGCCACATGGAAAGCACGCATCAGTGTGCCACATGGCGCCAATATGATTAGGCTTAATTAATCATTTTTAATGGCTGAAACTTCTAAAAATCATAAAACTTCAAAAAGAAATAAAAAAATGCAAATAAATACTCATTTTATTCATATTTCAGAGGAGAATTAATTAAAATGATCTTAACTAATTTAAAGAGTAATAAGTTTAATTATAAAATTAATTAGCTTAATTACTCTTAATTACTTGAGAAATTAATCCCAAATTTTATGGGTTAATTTAATGGGATGACTACCTCCCATGATTTTCTTGGGATTTATTACTCACTTAATTAGAAAATTGACTAATTAAACCTTACTCTTTTAAGTTAATTAATGATTAATTAATCCATGAATAGTAATAAATTGGTTAATTAAGTTTATTAATCATTGTTCAATAGTAAGTGAACTAAGGAATAGGTTGGGACCCCTTTCCCTAAGTTCATTTCACCCTTTTTTAAAATGAAATTAATTAATATTTAACTAATTAATTAAATCACTTAATCAAATTGAAATCATAATCACATCATACCTTAATTAATTAAATCATGGGGTAGATCTTTAGGTGTTTAATAACCTAAAGGAGTTTAATGAAATTATGGTTAGTCCACATGTGTGGAAAACCATAAGAGTAATTAATTAAGTCCCTTAATCTAATTAACTATTAATCATGAGCCAATTGCATTAGCCCTTTATTTCCTAGATCATTGCAAGTTTATTTTCCATGCATATCATGTTGGCTCATTATTTAGTTAATTACTTTAAGGTGACATAGGTAAGGGTAATTAATTCATCTAATTAAGGGTTCAACTAAATTAACCCATAAAATCAACTTAATTATATTTCCTTAAATTAAATCAAATCACTAATGTGGGAATGGGTTTAAAACAAGTGATGATTTCTCTTATTATATTTAAATCAAATCAAATCCAAAACTTAATTAATAAAAAAGCTTTGGTTTGCTTTAAATAATCTTATTTGATTTGATTATCCTTAAGAACTAGTTTGGTTCAATGAATCGCATGCTTATATTTGCCTCTTTCCAATCATGTTAAATTTGGTATGTCATTTGAATTCATGCATCCATCTTTTCAAAATCAAGTAAAATAAAATGGATATGTTTATGTAAGCTTGCATGTGTTGATTTAATTTAATATATGCATGGCTATTATCACTATTAAATCCAAATGTATTTTTCAAAAGCTTATAAATGAATAATAATATGTGTTATGATGCTAGTTATAAATACATAAGAAATGCATGTGCTTATAGCTTAAGTGTATGAATGTTGAGTTCTCTTTTCTCTATTCATGTTGATTTATATAAAATTGAATGGTAATGGGTATAAAGTATGGACATCTTGGGAACACGAGGCTTTAGCTAGCCCTAAGGAGGTCATTTGATTACCTCACTTCCCTACTTTAACAATGGCACATACCCATTTGATTTCATTTTTATGTATTTCAACATTAGAATTTGATAGATTTAATTCATATATATAAATGATTCAATAAAAAATACAATCTTTGCATGGTTTTCTTTCCCTCATTTATGTATACATCCATGTGTGTCCAAGAAAATAAGTATATAGTCCGACATCCAGAATATGAGGCTTTAGTTAGCCCCAAGGAGGTCATTTGATTACCTCACTTCCTGGTTTAACAATGACATGTACTTGCCTATATCTTTGTACATGTATATGTATATGTGATTAGTGAATGAAAATCCCATTTTACATTAAAATTGCATGCATTCATAATTGACTAAGTGGTTGAATTAATTAGCCATATGATTTGGAGCTTACTTCCTATGTTCATGTATACAAATTTACATATGTTTGAATGCAAATGGGTATATAGTCTCAGACATCCCAAGAATACTTTAGCTAGCTCCAAGGAGGTCATTTGATTACCTCACTTCCCCGGTTTAACAATGACACATGCCTATTTAATTTCATTCTATGTCCTTTTGTATAAGAATTTGGATAAAGTTTTAAATTAATATGTTTAAATAATTCAATCAAATAAAATATAAATTCTAAACATACACATACATTCATCATTTAAGTGTGCTAAAATATGTTGCATGTATAGATACACTTAGATTAAATCATATGCATGTTACATGTGATGGAAAGGAATGATTTAATATATGTCATGTGGTGGTAATTTAATTAAATTAATCTTAAGATGCCTTTCATTTTGAATAGGATTATTTAAAGTGAACCTAAACTTAGGATTAATTAATCATTTAATAAGCCATTCACTAAAGAGAACTAAATCAAATTAATATACTTTAGAAAGTGACTTAAGGTAGGGATGAAAGAGGGTAATCCTCTTTTCCTTTCTTTATAACACATAGTTGCTAAGTGTAATCAAAATGAACAAAAGAAAAAACAAATTAAAATTCTCAAATCAATTAAACTACTTCAAGTGAAATCAACCTTCATGTTAAATTGAATCCTTCTACACTTAGAACATACAACACTAATGCCTAACAAGACTTACCACACAAGCCTAAATACACATTATAATTAAGTCATCACTAGCTCTAAGTTAGGACGGTGTATGATGTGATGTACATTTTGTTTTATTTTGTATTGTTTTAGATTGGATGTTAGGGTTCATGCTTGGTAGACTGGATGATAGGCCAATTTTAACATAATCATGTTTTCTATAGGCGATTATGCTTAATCATGTTTTAGATTAAATGTTGTTTAAATCCTTAAGCATAATCCAAGTAAGGATAAATGTACTTAGTTACTCATGTGTAGGGTGCTATGTCCAAATTAAAAATACAACTGTTTGGGAAAATATGTATATTTAGCTAACCTCTATTTTGTAGGTGAAGTTAGATTTACTTTTCCCATATAAATGTAATTTTTGTAGTAGGAATTAGGATTAGTGCTATGGGGGATTAGGATGAGCAGTGACCAGAAGGCTTTATCCTAGGGTGCCTTGTGATGCCTTTGGAGCAAGCACCATCTAGATCAAAGAAGGAACCAAATCAGAAATGGAGATATGAAGAAAGAAGACCCCCATAGCATTTAATACAATTATAATTATTCTTTCATATTCCAGGTTGTATAAGGGTAGAGCTCAGCTACCCATCTTTTCTCTCGGTATGGCGACAACCAGACCTTTTATTCTTTTAAGATAGTTTATATACTTTTTTGATGTTATGTTTACATTGTGAATTAGGATGACATGATTTTCATAGCTTCTTAAATGATTGATGCTTTAATGTGTGGCTTGGATACAATAAGGCTCTTAGGATAAAAATAACTTTTCTACCCAACTAATCACAAATATCTTAATTTTAAATAGCTTATAACCTCATCATAATGCCTAAGACATAAATAAGATAATTAAATGATTTAGCAACCCCTTAGATGTATGGTTGTATGTTTCACATCATGCATGCATATTCTTTCTCTCTTGAACATGAAGGTTCTCCATCATTACACGATAAAGGAATGCTTGACCTGTGAGGGCATCCCTTATGGTGGAGAACACCTTCTTCTAACTATTTGACCCATAACCTATTTCATCATGCATTTAGGCATAAGAAATCCTAAAGCCTTTGTCAAAATAATTTGTCTAAAATGAAATAAAATTTGAAAGGATTTTGCATCTATAGATTAAGTCATATGCTCATACCACTCATGCTCTAGTCTCTTAGGGAGTGTGTTTAGGACTTTAGTCTCTTTCTAATTAAATAACTATCCTAGCTATCTTACAATTCATAATATCAGACTACATAGTTTTTAAATCGTAGGAGGAGTTAGCTGGCAGCCACTCCAGGCGGTTATAAGTCAAGACATTGGACAATTTATTCTCTCTTGTGGAGGTAAACCCTTATGTCCACTGTCACTTAGATTTAGGTCGTGCTTTAGCTCATACTAAAGCTCCCTAGATTTAGGATCCGAGGTAGCTATTTCCTTCGGGCTATGAGCATAAATCCTCACCTCTTAGGCATTCTCACAATCTTATGTTGGTAGATTATAAGCCCTAGTAATCTAATTTAATTTCAACTCAAAATATATAAATCTATCAACTTCAAAATTATAAAGCCCAACCATAAGATAGATTGTAATGCTCACTAGACTTCCTAGAATCATGATGATTTCTTACTTATTTCATTCAAATTCCAAATACAACCAATCCTTTGATAGTGTAACCTTAAAATCTTTGGAGGCTTAGGAAATTTCAAAAGAATTCTTAGAAAATTTCATTTCCTAAGATGTAATTAACTATGGAGGCTTACCTCTTTAGAGAACTTAAGAACCTGGTTTAATATAAACCTTACTTTATCCATTAAAAGTAAGGAAAAAAATCTATGCTGCATTTGAAGACCCATCATTCCTTAGGAGTCCTTATTATGTGATTAGGCCCATTGTAGGGTGATGCCTCTATCTTTCAAAATAGTACATCATACCTCAATGTTGTACCTGATCACCTCAAAAAGTACCCCTCCTATCTACGTGGTGTCCCCCCGACATCTAAAAATAAACACCATAAGACCCTCTCACCTTGTTCATTGAATTCTCTAGACGTCATCCTTTTTTTTTGAGTTTGGAGATGTCGATCCTCAAGTAGGCAAGGGTTCTTAGACTCATAATGTTAATTGATACACATGGGTCAACCAGAACTATGGATAGCCTGTATATGCCAACTTCCATTGTAATGTAAAGAGGGGGTTGTGCACAGTCGTCCCTAGGAGTAAGTCTTCATCGCTGAATGTAACTAAATAAAAATCTAACCCTAAACAATAATCCTAAAAAAACCTAAAAAAATAAATAAATAAAACTTAAACCCTAAACTAAAAAAAAACCTAAACCTAAAATAGAAAAGTAGATAAACCTAAACTTACACTAAAATAAACTAAACTAAAATAAAAAAACCAAAACATAAACTAAAAATAAATTAAACGTAAAACATGAACCTAAATTAAATAAAATAAAATAAACTAAAATAAACTAAACCTAAACATAAACCTAAAAAAAAAAAAATAAAACCTAAACCTAAACCTAAAAAATAAAATAGAAACCTAAACCTAAACCAAAAAAAAAACATAAACCTAAAAAAAAATAAAATAAAATAAAACTAAATTAATAAATAAACCTAAACCTAAACTAAACCTAAAAATAAACAAAAAATAAAAACCTAAACTAAAATAAATAAACCTAAAAATAAATAAAATAAAATAAAAATAAAATAAAATAAAAAAATAAATAAACTAAAATAAATAAAAATAAACTAAAACCTAAACTTAAATATTACTTAATTTAAAATATATAAAAAAGCCAAACCCTAATAAAACTCTAAACTAAACTAACTATAAACCCTAAACTCAAACCTAATCCAACCCTAAACCCTAAAACCTCAAACCTAAACCCTAAACCCTAAACCCTAAACCCTAAACCTAAACCTAAAACACTAAACCTAAACCCTAAACCTAAACACTAACCCCAAACCCTAAACTATAAAACACTAAACCCTAAACCTTAAACCTAAATACTAAACCTAAATATTAAACATAAACATAAACTAAACCCTAACACTAAAATCTAAACCTAACATGAACCCTAAAAACCCTAAATTCTAAAGCCCAAACCTTAAACCTTAAACCCTAAACCCTAAACTAATCCTAAACTTAAGCAAACCCTAAACCCTAAAAACCCTAAACCCAAAAGCCTAAACCCTAAACCTTAAACCCTAAACCCTAACCCTAAACCCTAAACCCTAAAACCCAAAACCCACCATAAACCTTAAACCCTAAAAACCTAAAAACCTAAACTTAAACTAAATAAAACCTAAAAATAAAATAAATAAAAAAACCTAAACCAAAATAAAATAAAAAAATAAAAAATAAAAACCTAAACTAAAACTTGAACCTAAACCTAAAAATAAAATAAAATAAACTAATAAAATAAATAAATAAAATAAATCAAAACTAAAAAATAAAATAAACCTAAGAATAAAAAACCTAAATAAAATAAAAACTAAACATAAATAAAAATAAAATAAACCTAAAATAAAATAAAATAAAAACTAAAAAAAACATCTAAACCGTAAAAATAAACTTAAAAATAAAACATATGAATATATTAAAAATAAAATCTAAACCCTATACTAAAAAGAAATTAAACCTAAAATAAAAAATAAACAAAATTAAATAAACCTAAACCTAAACTAAAATAAACTAAACTAAAATAAATTAAACCTAAACCTAAACCTAAAATAAACTAAACCTAAACCCTAAACTAAATAAAATAAAATAAACTAAAAATAAGCCTAAACATAAACTAAAAAATAATACAAAAAAATAAACCTAAAATTAAAACCTAAAACCTAAACCTAAAAAAATAAAATAAAATTAAACCTAACCTAATAATAAAAATAAAACCTAAACCTAAAAAAATAAAATAAAATGAAACTCAACTAAAAAATAAACCTAAACCAAAAAATAAACTAAAATAAAAAAAACCTAAACTAAAATAAATAAACTAAACTATATAAAATAAAAATAAACCTAAATAAAAATAAAAAATAAAATAAACTACAATAAATAAAAAATAAACTAAATAAACCTATACCTACCAATTTTATTATTATTTTTTTTTTAAAAACCATTAACTTGAAATCCTAAATCTTAAACTCGAAACCTTAAACCCTAAACCCTAAACCCTAAACACAAAAAAACCCTAATCCATAAACCCTAAACCTTAATCATAAACCCTAAACCCTAAACACTAACCCTAAACTCTAAACCCTAAAAGAATAAACTATAAACTTTAAACCCTAAACCCCAACCGTCAACCCTAAACCTTAAACCAAAAACCCAAAACCCAAACCCTAAGAATGGGCAGAACCATGATGACAAGAACATCACTGTCAACCTGGCTTAGTCTAGATCTGGTGGTGGAGGCGAAGGTGGAGGTGGCGGTTATCATAGTGGTGGTGGGGGATCTGGAGTTTCTAGTGGATATGGAGGTGGTGGTCAGAGTAGTGGTGGTTATGGAGGAGGGAGGAGCGATGGAGGTTATAGCCATGGTGGTGGTGGAGGGAGAGATCGGGGATATGATGGTGGATCCCGCTACCGAGGCCGTGGGTTGATGGGAACCGAGAAATCAAAAGGCCGATCTGATCTACTACTTATGGAATTGTGTCTTTATTATAGAGATGATTCTAGTTATCTAGGGTTTTTGATCTGATTTATGTGTGCTCATTCTTATCTATGTTGTCGCTTGTGTCTTAGAAAACTTAGTGTGTTACTTGGTGGATAAATTTGAAAAGAAGAAATGTTGAATCTGAATTTGTTCTCTATTAAAATAAAAAAAAGACCTAAACCTAAAACTAAAACATGAACCCTAAACTAATAACCTAAACCCTAAACCCTAAACCTAAAAACTAAACCCTAAAAAGCCTAAACCATAAACCCTAAACCCTAAGCCCTATACCCTTAATCCCTAAACCCTAAAATCATAAACCATAAACCCAAAATCTATAACCCTAAACCCGAAACCCTAAAAAACCATAAACCCTAACCCTAAACCTAAACCCTAAACCCTAAACCTTAAGCCCTAAATCGTAAAACACATCAACCCTAAACCCTAAACTAACCTTAAATCCTAAAGCCTGAAAACTAAAAACCCTAAACCATAAAGTCTAAACCCAAAAACATAAACCCTAAACCCTAAACTAACATTAAATTGTAAGCTAACCCTAAACCCTAAACACTAAAACCCTAAAACCTAAAGCTTAAACACTAAATCCTAAACCCTAAACCCTAAACCTAAATCATAAACCCTAAACCCTAAAACCCAAGTCCCAAAACCCTAAACCTTAAACCCTAAAAACTTAAAAACCTAAACCTAAACTAAATAAAACCTAAAAAGAAAATAATTAAAAAAACCTAAACCTAAATAAATTAAAAAAATAAAATAAAACATAAACATAAACTTAAACCTAAACCTAAACCTAAAAATAAAATAAGATAAAATAATAATATGAAACTAAAATAAAAATAATAATAACTTTAAACAACCTAAAAGTAAAATAAACTTAAGAATAAAACACTAAATAAAATAAAAATGAAAAACTAAACGTAAAATAAAAATAAAATAAACCTAAAATAAAATAAAATAAAAGCTAAATAAATACATAAATCTAAAAAATAAACCTAAAAATAAAATCCAAAAATAAATAAAAAATAAAACTTAAACCTAAACTAAAAAAAAAAACCTAAACTAAAATTAAAATAAAATAAACAAATAAAATAAACCTAAACCTAAACTAAAATAAATAAAACCTAAACCTAAACATAAAATAAACTAAACCTAAACCTAAAACTAAATCTAAACCTAAACTAAATAAAATGAACTAAATTGAAAATAAACCTATACATAAACTAAAAAATAAAACCTAAATATAAACCAAAAAGAAAAACCTAAAACCTAAATTTAAAAAAATAAATTAAAAACCTAAACCTAAACATAAAAACTAAAAATAAAACCTAAGCCTAAAAGATAAAATAAAAATAAAACTCAACTAAAAACTAAACCTAAACCTAAAAAATAAACTAAAATAAAAAATCTAAATTGAAAAAAATAAACCTAAGAAAATAAATTAAACTACATAAAAATAAAAAACTAACCTAAATAAAAATATAAAATAAAATAAACTAAAAAAAGTAAAAATAAACTAAATAAACCTAAACATACCAGTTTACTTAATTAGAAAAAATCATAAACCCTAAACCCTAAACCCTAAACATTAAAAAACCATAAACCCTAAAGCCTAAACCCTAAAAGCATAAATCCTAAAACCTTAAACCCTAAACCCTAAACCCTAAACCCTAACCCTTAATCCTAAATCCTAAACCCCAAACCCTAAACCTAAACATAAAGTAACTAAATAAATTAAAAAAAACCCTAAACCCTAAACCTATACCTAAACCTAAACACAAACCCTAAGAATGGGAATAACCATGACATCAACAACATCACTGTCAATGAGGCTCAATCTAGATCTAGTGGTGGAGGCAAGGCGAGGCATATGAGTGGTGGTGGATCTAGAGGTCTGGTGGATATGGAGGTGGTGGCGAGGGGAGGGAGGAGTGAGAGGTTATAGTGTGGTGGTGGCGGGGAGAGAAATGGATATGATGGTGGATCTTACCGAGAGGCGGTGGTTTGGGGAACTAGAAATCAAGAATGATCGATCCGACCGCTACTTATGGAATTGTATTTATTGGAGAAGATTCTAGTTATCTAGGGTTTTGATCTGCTTTATGCGTGCTCATTTTTTATCAATGTCGTCGCTTGTGTCTTAGAAAGCTTGGTGTGTTACATCTTTGATGAAATTGAAAAGAAGAAACGTTGAATCTGAATTTGTTCTTTGTTAAAATAAAAAAAATTGAAACCATAAACCCTAAACTAAAACCTGAACCCTAAACCTAAAACCAAAACCTTAAACCCTAAACCCTAAATCCTAAAAACCCTAAACCTTAAACCCTAAACCCTAAACTCTAAACCCTAAACCATAAAACCCAAAAAAAATTAAACCATAAACCCTAAACTCATAAACCTAAACCTCTAAACCCCAAAACCTAAACCCTAAAATGCTAAACCTAAACCTAAAGTAAATAAACCTAAAAATAAAATAAAAAATAAACCTAAACCAAAATAAAATCAAAAAATAAATTAAAATAAAACATAAACTAAACCTAAACCTAAACCTAAACCAAAAAAAAATAAAATAATAAAAAAACTAAACTAAAATAATATAAATAAAACCTAAACTAAAATAAAAAATAAAACCTAAATAAATAAAAATAAAACCTAAAAATAAAATTAAATAAACTTAAAATTGAATAAATATAAACTATAAAAACCTAAACCTAAAAAAAAATAAACCTAAAATAAACTTAAAATAAATAAAAAATAAACCTAAACTAAAAAAAAAAAAACTAAACCTAAAATAAAAATAAAATAAACGTAAACCTAAACTAAAATAAACTAAACTAAAAAAAACCAAATCCTAAACAAAAAATAAATTAAACCTAAAGCTAAATTAAATAAGAGAAAATAAACTAAAAAAAAACCTAAACCTAAACTAGAAAATAAAACCTAAAAATAAATATAAAATACAAATCTAAAACCTAAACCTAAAAAATAAAATAATAACCTAAACCTAAACCTAAAAATAAAAAATGAAACCTAAACCTAAAAATAAAATAAAATAAAACTAAACTAAAATATAAACATAAATGTAAACCTAAACCTCAAAAATAAACAAAAATAAAAAACCTAAACTAAACTAAATAAAAATAAAAAATTAAACTAAATAAAAATAAAATAAAAATAAAATAAAATAAATAAACTAAAATAAATTAAAATACAAGAATCTACTAAATAAAACCTAATCTTGTTACTTAATTTTTTAATTTAAACCCTAAACCCTAAACCTAAATCCTAAACCCTAAACCCTAAACTTAAACCCTAAACCTAAACTAACCTATATACAACCCTAAATTAAACCTAACCTAAACTCTAAAACCTAAACACTAAAGCCTTAAAAACCCTAAACCTTAAACCTTAAACCTTAAACCCTAAACTAATCCTAAACCTTAAACCCGAAAACCAAAACCCAACCCAAAACCTTAAACTCTAAACCCTAAACCCTAAACCCTAACCCTAACCTTAAGCCCTGCACCCTAAATCCTAAATCCTAAACCCTAAAACCCTAAACCCTAAACCCTAAACTAACCCTAAACCCTAAATACTAAAAACTCTAAACCTTAAAGCCTAAACCATAAACCCTAAACACTAAACCCTTAACCCTAAAGCTTAAACACTAAACTTAAGCTAAACCCTAACCTAAACCTTAAACCCTAAAACCTAAACCTAAAACCCTAAACCCCTAAACCATAACCTAAACACTAAACCCTAAAAGAAAACCTAACACCTTAATAACTAAACTCCAAACTCTAAACTCTAAACCTTAAACCCTAACCATAAACCTAAACCTAAAGTAAATAAATAAATTAAAAAATAAACCTAAACCCTAAAACTAATAAACCTAAACCCTAAGAATGGGTAGAACCTTGACGGTAGGAACATCACCCAACCAGCCGCCTATAGGGTGGAGGTGAAGGCAGGCGATTATCATTATGGTGGTGGGGATCCGGAGTCCGGGTGGATATGGAGGTGGTGGCTAGAGCAATGGTGGTTACGGAGGTGGGAGGAGCGATAAAGGTTTTAGCCGTGGTAGTGGTAGTGGGAGAAATCAGGGATATGATGGTGGATCGCTACTCGAGAGGCTGGGGTGGTTCTGATGGGAACTGGAGAAATTGAACAATGGTCGATCCAATCTGGTGCTTATGGAACTTTGTCTTTCCAATAGAGATGGTTTTAGTTATCTAGGGTTTTTGATTTGCTCTATGCATCCTCATTTTTTATCTATGTAGTGGCTTGTGTCTTAGAAACTTAGTGTGTTACTTGGTTAATGAAATCAAAAAGAAGAAATATTGAATCTAAATTTATTCTCTATTAAAAAACCAAAAATCCTAAACTCTAAACTAAAACTGGAACCCTAAACCTAAACCCTAAACCCTAAACCCTAAACCCTAAACCCTAAATAAACCCTAAAACCTTAAACCCAAAACCCTAAAATCTAAACCCTAAACCCTAAAGCTTGAATGCTAAACCATAAACCCTAAACCCTAAACCCCAAACCCTAAACCTTAAACCCTAAACCCTCAACTAACCCTAAACCTAAACCCTAAACCCTAAATCCTAAACCCTTAAAAGTTAAAATTTTAAATTTAAACTAAATAATACATAAAAATAAAATAAATAAAAAAACTTAAACTAAAATAAAATAAATAAAAATAACAAATAAAAATAAAACCTAAAAATAAAGCTAAAGCTAAACCTAAACCTAAAAAGAAAATAAAATAAAAAAATAAAAACTAAACTAAAATAAAATAAATAAAATAAATAAAAACCTAAACTAAACTAACAAATAAAAAAACATACAATAACAACAACAATAACAACAAGCTTTTATCCCACTACGTAGGGTCGGCTACATGAATCCTTCATCTCCATTGTGCCCTACTATGTGTCAAATTCTCATTTAATTCAAGTATACTAATGTAATTTTTTATACATATTAACCATGTCTTTTTAGGTCTACCTCTACCTTTCTTAACATAAGGCAAATCTAATGCATCTACTCTCTAACTGGTCATTGACGATAACGCTTTATGTATTAAACCATCTAAGGTGACTCTCTAATCTTATCTCGATTGGAGCTACTCAACTTTTCTCGAACATACTCATTTAACATTTTATCTCTAAGAGTAAAGCCACTCATCCACGAGCATCATCATCTCGCAACACTTAACTTAGTCTCTAGCTTCTCTTTTATTGGCCAACATTCTACACCATAAATCATTGTAGGTCTTACCACCATCTTATAAAATGTTTTCTTAAGTTTAAGCGATACTTTTCTATAACACAATAGGCTAAATTCATTCCTCCACTTCAACCATCCAACTTGAATTCTACTAATAACATCATCATCTATTTCACCATCATTTTGAATAATAGAGCCTAAATATCTAAATCGCTCACTCTTTTTAATGACTTGTTAACCTAATGTCATAACACTACCACTATAACTTCTACAACTAAAATTACACTCCATATATTCAATGCCTAGTAAGAACATCCATAACTAAAGCAAAAAAGATAAGGGCTTAAAGCTGATCCTTGATGTAATCTAATTGAAATAGGAAAATATTTTATCAATCCTCCTTATGCTTGGACACAAGTAATAGCTCTAGTATACATATCCTTAATGACTTGAATATAACCAATATTAACTCATTTATTTTCTAGAACTCTCCAAAGAACATCTCTTGAAACTTTATCATAAGCTTTCTCTAAATCAATAAATATCATATATAGATCCTCCTTGCTTTCTCTATACTTCTCCATCAAACCTCTTAACAAATGTATAGCATCAATAGTAGATCTACCCGGCATGAAACCAAACTGATTGTAAGAAAATTTTGTATCACATCATAACCTGTGCTCAATTATTCTCTCCCATAATTTTAATGTGTGATATAGTAATATAATTCCTCTATAATTTGCACACTCTTGTGCATCACCTTTATTCTTAAATATAAAAATCAACAAATTCTTTCTCCACTCATCTGGTATCTTTTTAGTCTTTAAAATAACATTAAAAAGATTTGTAAGCCAAGAAATTCCTTGATCTCCTAAACATTTCCACACTTCTATTGGAATATCATCAGGTCCTACTATTTTTCCACATTTCATTTTCTTTAAAGCTTCTCTAACTTCAGATTTACTAATACGATGAGAAAAAAATTCTCTTTTTTTGTTTAAGGTATTAAGGTTGCCAATATCAATCATATTTTCAGATCGTTCATTGAAAAGTTTATCAAAATACCTCATCCACCTATATTCATTATCCTTTTATAAGAAAAGCACTATGATTTTCATCTTTAATACACCTCAGTTGAGCTAGATCTTTACTTCTCCTATCTCTTTGGTTAGCTAACTTATACATACATCTTTCATTTTCTTTGGTATCTAATCTATTGTATAAATCACTAAAAGTTAATTTTTTTGCATCATATATTGCTTTCTTAGAATCTCTACATGTCACTTTATATTTTTCCCAATTCTCAGAGTTTTTACATCTAAACCAACTTTTATAACAACACTTCTTACTTTTTTATCTTTTCTTGCACATTCTTACTCACCAACTATTTATTTTTTTATTAAGAAGCTTTTCCTTTTGATTCTCCAAGCACATTTTGAGCAACTTGCTTAATTTCACTTGCTACTTTTCCCACATAATAGCTTCCTTATGAACATCTAAAATTCTTGTAGCTTGCTCTTAAAATATTTTTTTAGTGCTCTTTAAGTGCATCTAATCCTAAGATAGTAATTTGATTTATTTCTCATCTTCCAATCTTTCATCTTAAAATCTAAGACTAATAATCGATGTTGGGTATTTAAACTTTCACTTGGAATGACCTACAATCTTTACAATCTAACATGATCTATTTTTCTTATAAAATAATCAATCTGTTTTACTAGATCCATTTTTATAAGTAATAATATCTCTTTTCTTAAATAATGTATTAGCAACTACAAAATCATAGAGTAAAGAAAATATAATATAGTCCTACCTTCTTCATTAGGAACTCCAAATCTATAACCACCATGACTACTTTTAAAATCTTCTACCACTCTACCAACATGTCCATTTAAATTTCCTCCAATAAATACTTTTTCTTCAAGAGGTATCTTTTGTATTAATCCCTTTAATTCATTCCAAAAAAAATTTTTCAGCCTACATCCAAACCTACTTTAAGAGCATAAACACTTATAACATCGATAATCTTAGTATCAATAATAATATTTAAAGCTATAATTATATCTCTACATCTATTAATATTTATTTCATTATCCTTCAAATTTGTATCTATAATCACACCTACACCATTTCTAATTTTACTTCTACCTAAATACCAATGTTTAAAACCTAAACTATCAATCTCCTTGACTTTCTCCCGAACCCATTTAGTTTCTTGAACACATAAAATATTTATCTTCCTATGAACCATAATATCTATTAATTCCATTAGTTTACCTATAAGCATATACCAAGTTCTAACCTAATTATGGTTTCATGGACTAACTTCTTTGCATCCATCCATAATGTGGAACCCTTGCTTATTTAACACCGCATCATGATCGTGCACATTTTCACTATATTCCATGTGTAAACCGGTGCATTAGCATTAATGTTTTAAAGGATTCATGTCATGATTAATTCAACAAGTTTTACATAAAAAAATAAAACTAAACCAAAAATAAAAATAAAATAAACCTAAATAAAAATAAAATAAAAACTAAATAAAAACCAAAACTTAAAAAATAGACCTAAAATAAAACCTAAAAATAAATAAAAAAATAAAACCTAAACCTAAACCTAAAATAAATAAAATAAAATAAACCTAAACCTAAATAAAATAAAATAAAACTAAACTAAAATAAAAAACTAAATAAAATAAAATAAAACTAAAATAATGTTAAACCTAAACTAAAATAAAATCTAAAATAAAAACTTAAAACCTAAACCTAAATAAAACATAAACCTAAACATAAAAATAAATAAACATAAACCTAAAAACAAAATAAAAATAAACTAACTAAAAAATAAGCATAAACCTAAACCTAAACCTAAATAATAAACTAAAATAAAAAAAAACTAAAAAAAATAAAAAAATAAATAAACTAAATAAATAAAATAAAATAAAATAAAAATAATAAAAAAAAATAAAATACAAAAATTAAATAAACTTAAACCTATCGGTTTAACTTAATTTAAAAACTAAATACTAAACCCCCAAACACTAAATCATAAACCTAACCTTAAACCTCCCTCTAAACCCTGACCTTAACTTGAGCCACTACAAACTATAAACTAAATAAAATAAAATAAAGATGGTAAAACCTAAAACTCACACCTCTACTCACCTGGGCTCTCCTACCCAGGCCCTGACCACTAACACTAACCACTAAACCCTAAAGCTCCTCACACCCAGGCCCTTAAACCCTAAACCTAAACCTCAAACCCACCTGGGCCACACACTAAACTCCCACAACCAGCCCAAATAAACCCTGCAAAACTCCTAAACTTAATAACTTATGATAAACCTAATTGAAATAAAATAAAATAAATAAAATAAATAAAAACTAAACTAAATCCTAAACCTAAAATAAAATAAAATAAAAATAAATTAAATAATAAATAAAAACTTAAAAACTAAAAAAAAATAAATAAACCTAATAAACCTAAAATAATAATTAAAGTAAAATAAAAATAAAAAAAATAAAATAAAATAAAACTAAATAAAACCTAAACCTAAAAATAAATAAAAAAAATAAAATAAAAAATCCCTAAACTAAAAAAACCTAAACCTAAAATAAAATAAAATAACAAAATAAAATTAACCTAAACTAAAATAATAAACTAAACTAAATAAGTAAACCTAAACTAAACCTAAAATATAAACCTAAAACTTAAACTAAATAAAATAAAATAAACTAAAATAAACTTAAACTAAAATTAAAACCTAAAAATAAACCTAAAATAAAACCTAAACCTAAATCTAAAAAATAAAAAACCTAAACCTAAAAAAAAAAAAAAAAAACTAAACCTAAAAATAAAATATAATTTAAAGTAAAGTAAAAAATAAGCATAAACCTAAACTAAAATAAAACTAAAATAAACCTAAAATAAATAAACTAAAATAAATAAACTAAAAAATAAAATAAATTAAACATAAAATAAATAAAATAAATTCAAATAAATAAAATAAACTAAATAAATGGCTTTTTTTTTAAAAACTTAAACCCTAAAACCCTAAATCTAAACCCTACCCTGAGCCCCAAACCCTAAACCCTAAACCTACCCTAAACCTAACCATCCCTACCACACCCACCTTACTAAACCCTAAACCCCTAAACCCTAAACCTAAACACCACTCTCCCACCAAACTAACCTACACCCCATCTAAATCAACCCTAAACCTAACCTCAAATCCACCAGCTAAACACAAACCTAAACCTAAACACTAAACCCTAACCTAAAATCTAAACCTAAACCCCAACCTAAACCTAAACCCCACAACCCTAAAAGCGAAATCACAAACCCCAACCTTAAACTTTAGCCTCTAAACCCTAAACCTAACCCTAAATCAACCCTAAACTAAACCTAAAGTAACTAAATAAATTAAAATAAACTTAAACCCAAAACTAATAAACCTAAACCTTAAGAATGGTGAACCTTAGAGAACATCACCATCACCAGGCTGGGTCAAGATCTTGGAGGTGGAGGCAGCAAGTTCACAGTGGTGATGGGGATCTAGAGGTGCTTGGTGGATATGGAGGTGGTGGTGGAGAGTGGTTATGGAGGAGGAGGAGGGACAGAGGTCCATGGTGGTGGTGAGGGGAGATCATATGATGGTGGATCACCTACTCGAGGCGGAGTGGTTATGGGAACCGGAGAAAGAAGAACAAGTGATTGATCTATTTATGGAACTGTCTTTATAATAGAGATAATTCTAGTTATCTAGGGTTTTTTATTTGCTCTATGCATGCTCATTTTTTTATCTCATCATCTTGTGTCTTAGAGAACTTGGTGTCTTACTTGATGAAATCAAAAGAAGAGAAATGTTGAATATGAATTTTTGTTCTCTAAAAAAAAACAAAACTCTAAACATTAAACTAAAACCTGACCTCTAGACCAAAACCTAAACCTAAACCTAAACCCTAAAACCCTACCTAAAAACCTAAAACTCCACCCTAAACCCTAAACCCTAAAACCTAAAAAAAAAATAACCTAAACTAAATTAAACCTAAAATATAATAAATAGAAAACTAAACCAAAAACAAAAAAAAATATAATCAAATAAAACCTAAACTAAACCTTAAAATAAAATAAAAAATAAAACTAAAATAAAATAAATAAAACCTAAACTAAACTAAAAAAACTAAATAAAATAAACTAAACCTAAAATAAAATAAAATAAAAATAAAATAAAATAAAATAAAAATTAAATAAAAATTGAAACGTAAAAAAAACCTAAACCTTAAACTAAAAATAAAATCTAAACCTAAAATAAATAAAAAACCTAAACTTATACTAAAATAAGCAAAACCTGAACCTAAACCTAAAATAAACTAAACCTAAAATGTACCTAAAAAATAAAATAAAATAAACTAAAATAAACTAAAAAAATAAAACTAAAATAAACCTAAAATAAAACATAAAGCTAAACCTAAATAAAATAAAATAAAACCTAAACCTAAAAAAAAAATACCTAAAAATAAATAAAATAAACTAAAATAAACCTAAAAAAAAAAATAAAATAAATAAATAATAAATAAAATAATCCTAAATAAAATAAAATAAACTAAATAAACTAAGTAAACCTAAACCCTGGGTTTACTTAATTTAAAAAAATAAAATAAAAAGAACCCTAACCCTAAACCTTAAACCCTAAACCCTAAACCAACACCTCCTAAACCTAAACCCTAAATCCCAAACCCTAAACCCTAAACTCTAAACCCCAAACCCTAAATGCTAAAGCCTAAATCCTAAAAACCTAAACTTAAACTAAATAAAACTAAAAATAAAAAAAACAAAAAAAAACTTAAACCTAAATAAAATAAAATAAAATAAAATAAAATAAAATCCTAAATTAAAACCTAAACCTAAACCTAAACTTAAATGTAAAAATAAAATAAAATAAAAAATAAAAACTAAACTAAAATAAATAAAATAAATAAATAAATAAAATAAACTTAAAACAAACCTAAAATATTAAACCCTAAACCCTGACCATCAACTATCTGAGCCCCTAAAGACCTAAACTAGCCACTATAACCTAAATTTAAACAACCCTAACAAACCTAAAACAAACTAAATAAAAACCAAAAAAATAAAATAAATAAATAAATAAATGTAAATAAATAAAAATAAAATAAACCTAAACTAAAACCCTAAACAAAATCTAAAATAAATAAAATAAAAAAAATTAAACTAAATTAAAATAAAATAAAATAAAACTAAACTAAAAATTAAATAAAAAAATAAAATAAAATAAACCCCAAAATTAAAATATAAATAAAAAAAAACCTAAAAAAAATAAATATAAAAACCTAAACTAAATAAAATAAAATAAATAAAAAATAACTAAACCTAAACTATATAAAATACATAAATAAACCTAAAACTAAAAAAAAAAATAAAATAAAACCTAAACCTAAACCTAAATAATAAAAAAAAACTAAATTAAAAAATATAAGCTATAAAATAATAAAATAATCTAGACTAAATAATAAATCTAAAATAAATAAACTAAATAAAAATTAAACTTGCATAAAATTAAAATCAATAAAATGAATAAAATAAACTAAACTCCACCTTTTTTCTTTAAATAATCCTAAACCCTAAACCCTATATAACCCACCTAAACTAAAACCTACCCTATACCCCAAGACCCCAGGAACTGTCCATCTAAAAACCCTCACCCCACTACACCTAAACCTCACTGACCTAAAACCCTACCCTGGGCCTAACCTTAAACTAACTAAGCCTGACCCAAAGGCTAAACACCTGGGCCTAAATCTCACCCTAAACCCTAGGCTGAACTAAACCTCCTCCACACTGAACTTACCACCCCTAACCTAAACTTTACTGACCACTCCCTACTGGGACCTCTAAATACTGTAAATGAGCTGACCTAAAACCTAAACTAAACTATAAATAAATGATAAATAAAGAAACTAAACATAAAGTAAAATAAAATAAAACCTAAACTAAAATAAAATAAAATAAAATAAATAAAATAAATAAAAGCTAAAGACTAAAAATAAATAAATAAACCTAAATAAACTAAAACTAAACTTAAACAAATAAAAAATAAAAATAAACATAAAAATAAAATAAAATAAAATAAATAAATAAGCATAAACCTAAACCTAAACCTAAAAAATAAACTAAAATAAATAAACTAAAATAAACTAAAATAAATAAACAAATAAATAAAATAAATAAACCAAATAAAAATAAAATAAATAAAATATAAATAAAATTAAACTAAATAAACATGTGGTTTCAATTTTTTTTAGAAAAACCCTTACAAACCTAAATCTAAACCTTCTTAACCAAAACATAAAAACCTTACACCTGACTCCTAAACTCCCTAAACCTAAAACTTCCCTAAATCACTCCTAACCACCCTAATAACTCCCTAAACCCTGACCACTACCACAGGCTAACCCTCCAAACCACTAAACTAAACCTAAACTTCCTAAACTACAGCCCTGAGGCTCCCTGATCCACTGACCTACTACTAAACTGACCTACCTAAAAACCCTATAAGCAAACTAAACCACATACCCTCCACACCCCACCTCCCTAAACTGCCTGATCCTAAACCCTAGACCTAAACCTACACCTTACTAAACCCTCCCCTCAAATCCTAAACCTAACATTCTTAAATAAAATTAAACCTCTAAATAAATTAATAAAATAAAATAAAATCCTAAAACCTAAATAAAAATAAATAAATAAAATAAAATAAAACATAAACTAAAAATAATAAACTAAAAAAAAATAAAATAAAACTAAACATAAAATAAAAATAAAATAAACCTAAAATAAAATAAAATAAAAACTAAATGAAAACTTAAACTAAAAAAATTAACCTAAAAAACAATAATAAAATAAATAGAAAAAAATGCTTAAGATAAAATAAACTAAATAAAATAAATAAACTAAAAAAAAAAACTAAAACCTAAAATAAACAAAAAAACCTAAACTAAACTAAATAAAATAAAATAAACTAAAAGTAAACCTAAACTAAACTAAATAAAACCTAAAAATAAACCTAAATAAAACTTAAACCTAAATCTAAAATAAAAAACAAACTAAACCTTAAAATAAAATAATATAAAGCTCAACTAAAAAATAAACCTAAATAAAAAATAAACTAAAATAAATAAACTAAACTAAGTAAAATTAAAAAATAAACTTAAATAAAATAAAATTTAAATAAACTAAAATAATTAAAATAAATAAACATAATCTACTTTACCTATGTTTCTAAAAACACTAAACCCTAAATCAAACTCTTAAACTCTAACTAAACCACAAATAAACCAAACCTAACCCTAAACCTAACCTAAACCTTCCCCCTATAAATCCTAAACCTAAGCCTTAAACCTTCACAAAAGCCCCTAAAACCCTAAACCTTAAACCCTAAACCTCTAAACCCTAAACTCCCTACCTAAACCCTCCTCCCCACTAACTAATCCACAAAATAACCCCTAAACCTTAAACCTAAACCTAGGGGTAGACATATGGTAGGAACATCAATCAGTTAGATCTGGGGTGGATGGTATGGTTATCATTGGGGTGGTGGTGGGAGGTGGGTGGATATAGAGGTGGTGGAATAGTGGTGGTTATGGAGGCAGGAGCGAGGTTATAGCCGTGGTGGTGGGGAGATTGGGGATATGATGGCGGATCCACTTGACTGAGAGCGGGGTGGTTCTAATGGGAAATGGAGAAATAGAAGAACAGTTGATCTGACCTGCTACTTATGGAAGTATGTCTTTATAGTAGAGATGGTTAAACTTATTTAGAGTTTTTGATTTGCTCTATGGGTGCTCATTTTTTTACCAATGTCATCGCTTGTGTCTTAGAAAACTTGGGGTGCTACTTGGTTGATGAAATCGAAAAGAAGAAATATTGAATATGAATTTATTCTCTGTTAAAAAAAACCCTTAAATCCTAAGCTCTAAACCCTAAACCTTAAACCCTAAACTAAACCTATCCCTTTCCTAAACCCCTCAACCCTAAACCCCTCTAAAAAAAAGCTAAAAACTTAAACCTAGTAAATAAAACTTAAAATAAAATAAATAAAAAAAACCTAACCAAAATAAAATAAAAAAATAAACTAAAACAAAAATATTAACTAAAACCTAAACCTAAACCTATAAAGAAAATAAAATAAAAAAATAAAAACTAAACTAAAATAAAATACATAAAAACTAAATAAAATTAAAAAATTGAAAACCTAAATAACAAAAACACTAAAATAAAAATAAAAATAAAATAATCTTAAAATAAAATTAAAACCTAAAACTAAACCTAAAAAAATTTAAATAAAAACATAAACCTAAACCTAAAAAAAAACCTAAACCTAAAAAATAAAATAAAAATAAAACTCAACTAAAAATAAACCTAAACTTAAAAAATTAACTAAAATAAAAACCTAAAATAAAATAAATAAACATAAAATAAATTAACTAAACTAAATAAAAATAAAAAATAGGCCTAAATAAAATAAAAAATAAACCTAAATAAAAAAAATAAACTTGAATAAATACAAAAAATAAAATGAACTTAAACAAATAATAAATAAATTAAATAAACTAAATAAATCAAAAACCTATCAATT